>JAANDG010000549.1:0-99280 GCA_036852015.1 Pelodera strongyloides
ATCGACTTCATGCAGACGATTCCATTGTTGCCAAAGGTTTGTGAATTAATTCTGGGTTAAAAGATAATTGCTTTTAGTAGATTTAAGCAGAAGAGTGTTTCATATTTTTCTTGCTATTTTTTGCCCATCTGGTTTGCTGACCTTTCACCGTAGGATATTTGTTAACCTTGTGAAAAATACTTCCGTAAGGATATTGTTTGGACTAGAGCTTCCTCAAAACTAATAGTAAGGTTGAGATCTTTAGCACATTTGCCGCAGTGCGACGATACTTGAAGATTTGCTGAAACGTGTCTTACAAGTCTACGAAAAACTGCGCGGGATGAAGTCGTCATACGCGGCTCTACTTTATATCGTGGACGCGATGCAGTGCGAAGGCTATGGAGAGGAGTACTTCAAAGGAAAGGTGGGATTTGTGGCTGTGAGCGAAGAGTGCTGGTTCTTACTCGAGTGACCCAAGTTCAATACCCACCAGCGACTGAAACAAACAGCGAAGGCCCAGAAATGCGTACTTTGCATTGCCGAGTAACATTGCTTGTCAAGTAATTTGAGTTGCAGTATTGCATTTATGTGTGCGTAATTATTGATTTGAAATTTCCGCATCAATTATTGTTCCACGCGACAAATTATCAGACGACATGTAGGTGAAGAGCGTCACAGGAAAGTGAAAAGCCCGATATTTCCCCGATTATTTTAAAAGACCCCATTTCGCCCCGATCACGTCCCGATTATTTGACGGACTTGATCGGGGTTCTTATTTTCCCATGAAAGGATAATTGCTAGCTCCCCCTTTTTATCGGATCATGACCTGTCCGTAATTACAAATCGTCCTCATTCAGGATGAGAATAGTGCAGAGGTGCGCGTTGGCTACTCGCCTGATGGGTTCGTCATTCATACTTCATATGGTGCTCCGATCAAGTACGAGTGGGAAACTATAAGAGAAGTTGCTCATCACAAACGCCATCTGCAGCTCATGCTCACTGATCAGAGACTCGTCGAGTTTACCATGGTAGGTTTAGAACGGGAAGCTTCGCACAGGTGCCGCTCAAAAATAGGTGCGCCGCAGCGGCAGACTCAACTTTGAGTTGAGCACTGCGGTAGCTAGCAACTACCTGTGAAAGGGTAACAGTGTGCGCCATGTTTTCGAGGTAGGTAAACCCGCTGCGTTTTATCAGTGATATATCCCGATGTTTTTTAATTTCCCATGCGCCTTCAGGAAGACGTTGAAATGGCTCGCTACGTTTCAATGGTATTCACTTGGCAATTGCACTACGCCACCCATAAAGCAATTGATGAGAAGAACGCGAAAAACGATATCAACGACCTGCAAGGAGGAATTAAGACGTTCACCAACCATCATCAGAGTAACACCGAGGTTAGGGGTTATGTATTTGGTGAATAGCACTGGCAAATCGAATTATAAATAAGTACGTTTCCGGTTCATTCAGTGGGAAGAAGGTCACATCATGTCAGTCATAAATGAAGATACCGTGATCTAAAGCTGCGGATTTAGCCGACGTGCTGGTTACCGCGCATCTCTTCCGGCGGTGCGTACCTAGCGCAGGTACGCAGCGCGGTACAGTACGGTACAGGTACGCAGCGCAGGCCCTAGTTAGCGATAATAGTGCGAAAAGTGTGCAGCACACTAACCACCATAATATGCTATCAAATAATTAATTCAAAATTCAGCTGAACAACACACGATTAAACGTCTCACAATCTGATCTACAACACACAATGAGGGGCGATTTGAGTAAGTGCTCACTACAATAGTTTTCACGAAAGGAAACTTGTAGATTAACCGATTTACTTGGCTTCGATGCTGCACTTGGGTTCGTCAGCCTTGTCACAAATACCCTATAGAAAAGATTAAGAGCTGCCATCTTATTATATAAAAGAGTTCACTTTTTTGTTTGTGTGAACGAAACGAAAATTAGAATATCTAAAGGCTATGAAAGGAGAGCCGGATTTTAAACTTTGAAAGTCGCCTCAGGCAGCGATAGCCGTCTGGTTATGTAATATTTGAAGTTCACAGTTCACATCTCTATGTAACCTTGAAAATCACTAAAACTTTAGGCGATCGGAGTACAAGCAATCGTCAGATCAATAGCCTTGTCGATATGTCACATTCACTTTCGAATCTCAATTCCGTGACTTCCGAGAGGAAATATCCGTTGTCGTCGGTCAGCTTTCGGACTCCAATGTCTGGTGGGTTACTGTAATTAAGCCCCGCCCCTTAATTATCATAACCTAATTTGTGTTTAACTGTCGTATTTTTTTTGAAATGTGCAAAACTACAGTAATCCTTTCGAAGAGATATTATCATAATCATTGTTATAAATTAGTTTTATCACTCAATTATGTGTTTGCAGTCGCAGTGCCATCTCCAGAGCGCGCTCGTGCCGCGACCAGTGCCTGCTATCCACAACAACTGCCGCAAGTCTCACCGCAACAATACCAGCAGGTTTACTTTTTTATTTCATATTCGTCTTTCGCAAACAGTTACACTTTCACTTTCGGTTTCGTATTCCATTTGAATTAATTCTTATTCCATTTGAATGAAGTATTACTTGGAGATTGTGAACTGTTGCTTATTATTTTGTATTTTTCCTATTGCCTACACTTCCCACGTTCCATTGTTTTCCAAATTGCGTTCAAACATTTTCCAGAATTTATCGCCCAAACCGTTTTTTCCGAACATTTTCCAGTTTCCTGTTTCATTTATTGATTTTCTTATTTACCCTCTGGTGTCTTCCAGACTGCCTCACAAATGGGTTCCCAACATCTTTCGTCACAGAGATCGTCGCAGTCTCAACTTCTCACGCAATCACAACTCATCATGGGTTCGCAGAGCATTCTCTCCTCCACGGGAAGGGGAGGCTCACAGGTGATCCCTTTAAAGCAATATGACACGTGATTTGTGAAAGATGCACTGGTTTATAGTTCGTAATCACGTGTGTTATGTGCGATTTTTCTGTGCCCGCATGAGCTGGAAGGGCACTGATACATATAATACGTAGGATTGAAATTGTGCGGTATTGTGCTTCTCATATATATTTATGCAGTAGATAATTTTGAAAAATTTCCTTATTTTGGGTACTTCATACAACTGGAAATGAACTGGAAACTGTATTTTGTACCCTCTATAAGGGTTTATTGAAACATAGGTAGTATGACAAATAATGTGGTTACAAAGTTGGGGCATAATAGGCTTCAAAGAGTAAAGAGACCAAGGTAGTCTTTCCTTGTGAGGAGAAAACACGGAAGATACGGAGCATAAGTACATGCACCTGATATTAGATGGTATTTGACTTGAAAAGTAAATAAAATAAGCAAAATAGTGCTTATTATAGATGGGTTTGCAAAGTGTGCAGACAGGATCGCAACAGACCATTCCCACATCGCTTGTCTCACTGATCAGCCATCAGAATAATGGGACTAGCTGGGAGGTTCGTATTTAATAATTTGCGATTGACCAGTTTTTGATAGGTCCTTATCTTATGGTTGTTACTTATTACGGGGTTTCCAAGTGTCCCAAAAATTCGGTGTGATTCTGTCAATATTCCCGTATTTCTGCGCGAAACTTGCAGATATAATATAATATGAAAAATGTTCTCGTGCTTTTCCAAAATACTGTAATTTTTCACCATACTTGGAAACCCCATAATGCTTTATTTATGTTTGCTTTCGTCTGCCCGGCTTTTAAACAAGCAGTACAAAGCGACCGCTTCATTTCTGAAACTTAATTCTACACCACAAATGGAAAGTGAGCTAGCGGTAAGCGGAATGTTATACGTTGTGGCAAGCTATTTTACAGTAACCTTTGCAGAGTTCGCAGCAGCCTTCTGGCCAAGAAGTTCAAATGGGACAGATGATTCCACTATGGCATCCAAATGTGATAGACGATAAGAACGCATCATACAAGTGAGAGGTTTCAGAAGATACATAATATTACAATGAGCAATAAAATATAATACTGCACTGACAAAGGAGTTCCAGCATATTTCATTGGCATCTCGTCCCTGGCTGGGGCCTGGGCATTATCCTGGGAATTATTTTCGCCAGCTGTATTTGTAATAAAATACAAAATGGGTTACAGCGAAAAACCGGACAGTTTTTGAAACGCATCGTGGACACGAGCATTCTTATGCAAATAAACATAAAATAATAATAAAAAAATCGAGCTAAATTCGAGCAAATTAGCATAAATATGTGAGAATTCAGTTGCCCACGATGCGTTTCAAGAACCGGCCGGTATTTCGCTTTAATGCAGGATGACCAGAAAGAAAGTTCGGTGCACATGGCGATAGACTAGATATTGATGCTAAGGCCGATTCATACATATTCACATATCATCAATCAATCAATAATCCAGGAAATCAATCAATAATCAATAATCAATAAATCAATAATCATTCAGAGCGCTTTACCCATTTGCCGTTGAGATTGGTGGAAATCATCCCAATAATCAAAGGAGGCCGAGTGCCAGTTTATCCACAAATTTATCACCTCAAAAACCACAAAAGAAGGTAGGTGTTGGGTTTTCAAAGGGAAGCGTGATAACATTTAACATAACATTTACTACGAACATAAAATGTCGCACAAGTTTTGTCAAGGCAATACCACAATGAATAACTATGAAACGTGAACATGCAATCCTGACTAAAATAAAGGTACCAAATAAAAACATTGATAGTGATTTGTATCAGCTTTTTGGGGGATGTTGGTGTAAACTTGAAAAGCACATAGCCTAGTGTCCTACGGTAATAATATCGTTTTACAATGCAGTGATTTTTTTATTGATGTGCTAAAAGAATAGCAAAAGCCAAAAATAATACTAAAACAATGCTGTATTATTTTAGAAAATGGGCTCCCTGCCAGAAATGCGGCTTCTCGGGACAAATAACGAAGAGACAGTGGCTTTTGTGAGGGATATTCTACAGCGAGCGGATCAAGACATCATGGTATGACGAAAATTTGCAAAAGTCTTTTTCTTTATATATAAGGGTTTATTGATAAAACAATAAGTTAAAGGGAGAGGCCCACGAGAAAAAAAGTGTTCCTCATTTTATTTGTACAGAATGTCCGGAATTTCAGAAATATTACTGCGAAACCCGCATTGTTTGAAGCCTAGAACTCACAGAGTTATTCTCCGGCAAACAGTTCGGTCAGGTACCGTAGCCAGAAACAATTTTTGCGCGTTTAGGGCATTACTGTATTGGAAACGCCTCTTTATAAACGTAGGAGTAATTTTTATTCGTTTGACCATTATTATGTAGAGAAACATTGCAAATGAACGGATATAATATAAACCGTAAAACCAATTTTGACGTTGCTGACTACGGTATCTGGCCGAACTGTTTGATGGGGAATAAATCTGTGAGTTCTAGGCTTCAAGCAATGCGGTTTTCACAGTAATATTTCTAAGTTCCGGACATTCTGTACAAGTAAATTGACGAAAACATTCTTCTCGTGGGCCTCTCCTTTTAAAGGGACAGGCCCGTCAAATTAAACCTATGTTTACGAGATGTTCATACTGTTTATAAAGCATTTTTATTACAATATATACATACCAAATTTCACCTTCATTCACCCTGGGACACTTTTTTTCCTATGCGCTCAACTCATATGTATACCATAAAGCTGCAGATTTCAATGCCGTATACGCAAATTTTGATCGCAGTCTAATTTTACGATAAATTTGCATATGCAGCTTGGAAATTTCCGTTTGACGGTATACATATGCGTTGAGTGCATCGGAAAAAAGTTACCCAGGGTGAATGAAGGTGAAATTTGGTTTGTATATATTGTAATAAAATTGCTTTATAATCATTATGAACATATCGTAAATATAGGTTTACTTTGATGGGCCTGTCCCTTTAAGCTAGAAAATAAGAACCACGTCCCACAGAGTAAGGGGTTCAAGTCCTTTACTATTTGCGGGGAACATAAAATTAAATTAAAAATAACTATGAATACAAATAATAGATACATTGAAAAAGACCTTCGAAAAAGATTGATAATATACATGCTATTATGAACTAACGCAAATAAGTCAATAGCACAAAAGTCACAAATAGTAACGTATCAACTCACAATCACAAACATCAAAACATCAATGGAAGTTGAAGAATGGTAACGAGCGAGGTCGCTTTAAAGCAAAATAGCGGCCGGTTTTTGAAACGCGTCATGAACTACTGAATTCTTCTGTATATATGGTAATTTGCTCGAACTTGGCTCGATTTTTTATTATAATTTATGTTCATTTGCACAAGCTGCATAAGAATGCTGCGTTCTCCTCTGTGTGTTTCAAAAAACCGGCCGGTATTTCGCTTTAGTAAGTGCAAGCTCCTCCCCATTCAAAAGAACTGACACTTGTGCGTTTCATGATTGTTTCTGTCCGAGAGTTCAGTGGCAAAATGACAACTCGGAATTTGGAATATGGAATTGAATTCTCAACTGAGTGACCGCAAAAAAATTAGGTCGGCCCGTAAAAACTTTGGTCAGTACCAAACTTTGGTCGGCAGCGAACTTTGGTCGGCAGGGAACTTTGGTCGGCAGCGAACTGTGGTTCTTTGATAGATCCAAGCGCCATGTTGTGCCTTTCCGCCACAATTTGGCACAAAATGCATAAGCATAGACTTCACAACCCACATGTCACCCATCTTTAAAGAGAGAGGCCCACGAGAAAAAAGATTTCCTCAATTTACTTGCACAGAATGTCTGAAATTTTAGAAATATTACTGTAAAAACCGCATTTTGTTGCGCCTAGAACTTACAGAGTTATTCCCCGGCAAACAGTTCGGCCAGGTACCGTAGTCAGGATCAATTTTTGCGCTTTTAGGGCATTACAATATTTTAAACGCTTTTTTATAATCGTAGGAATGTTCTTCATTCGTTTAACAATTATTATGTAGAGAAATAAGGCGAATGGACGGATATAAACCGTAAAAACGTATTTTGACGTTAGTGACTACGGTACCTGGCCGAACTGTTTGCAGGGGAATAACTCTGTGAGTCCTAGGTGCAAAGAAATGCGATTTTCACAGTAATATTTCTGAAATTCTGTGCAAATAAATTGAGGAAAGCTTTTTTCTCATGGGCCTCTCCCTTTAAATCAATTTTTGCACAAAGCGATGCTGATCTCCTTTTGTTGCTTGCGATAAATTGATTTTTTGATCTAAAAAAATTAGCACCACATAAAAATAGCTGTATTTATTTAAAATTAATTTAGTGAAAGGAAAAGTTTGAAATACTCTCAAATAATCAAAGTAATTCATTGCAGTGTTCACCGACTCGCCGTGACGTTTCCGAATTCCAATCCGCACCGAATTTGGCTGAAATTCAGAAACTTCAACACCAACTTACCACGGTTCCCATTGTTTTGGTGAGTTTGGTTTAAACTATTATTTCGGAAAATATGAGTTAAACAAAAACTAACGCAGATTTAATTAATGTACCTTGTACCATTTGTTTTTGTCCCTTGCAACTGATAAGTTTCGTTTGCTGTTTCAAATTAAGACTAGAAACATAGCGTCGTCATAACAGTATTCGATAAAGGTTTCCCTTGCTATATTGCCTGTACGGTTATGCCATTTGAACATCTCCATCCTCATATATTGAAACGTATCTTGACCAACTCCACCATCATATATTGAAACGTATCTTGACCAACTCCACCCTCATATATTGAAACGTATCTTGACCAACTCCACCATCATATGTTGAAACGTATCTTGACCAACCCCACCATCATATGTTGAAACGTATCTTGACCAACTCCACCATCATATGTTGAAACGTATCTTGACCAACTCCACCATCACATATTGAAACGTATCTTGACCAACTCCACCCTCATATATTGAAACGTATCTTGACCAACTCCACCATCACATATTGAAACGTATCTTGACCAACTCCACCATCACATATTGAAACGTATCTTGACCAACTCCACCCTCATATATTGAAACGTATCTTGACCAACTCCACCCTCATATATTGAAACGTATCTTGACCAACTCCACCCTCATATATTGAAACGTATCTTGACCAACTCCCCCCCATATATTGAAACGTATCTTGACCAACTCCACCCTCATATATTGAAACGTATCTTGACCAACTCCACCCTCATATATTGAAACGTATTTTGACCAACTCCACCCTCGTGTATTGAAACGTATCTTGACCAACTCCACCTCATATATTGAAACGTATCTTGACCAACTCCAACCCCTAATATATTGAAACGTATCTTGACCAACTCCACCTCATATATTGAAACGTATCTTGACCAACTCCAACCTCATATATTGAAACGTATCTTGACCAACTCCAACCTCATATATTGAAACGTATCTTGACCAACTCCACCCTCATATATTGAAACGTATCTTGACCAACTCCACCCTCATATATTGAAAATCTTGAAACGTATCTTGACCACTCCACCTCATATATTGAAACGTATCTTATTGAAACCAAACTCCAACCTCATATATTGAAACGTATCTTGACCAACTCCACCCTCATATATTGAAACGTATCTTGACCAACTCCACCCTCATATATTGAAACGTATCTATGAAACGTATCTTGACAACTCCACCCTCATATATTGAAACGTATCTTGACCAACTCCAACCCTCATATATTGAAACGTATCTTGACCAACTCCACCCTCATATATTGAAACGTATCTTGACCCACCCTATATTGAAATCTCTCCACCCTCATGTATTGAAACATCTTGACCAACTCCACCTATATATTGAAACGTATCTTGACCAACTCCACCCTCATATATTGAAACGTATCTTGACCAACTCCACCCTCATATATTGAAACGTATCTTGACCAACTCCACCCTCATATATTGAAACGTATCTTGACCAACTCCACCCTCATTGAAACGTATCTTGACCAACTCCACCCTCATGTATTGAAACGTATCTTGACCAACTCCACCCTTATATATTGAAACGTATCTTGACCAACTCCACCATCATATATTGAAACGTATCTTGACCAGCTCCACCCTCATATATTGAAACGTATCTTGACCAACTCCACCCTCATATATTGAAACGTATCTTGACCAACTCCACCCTCATATATTGAAACGTATCTTGACCAACTCCACCCTCATATATTGAAACGTATCTTGACCAACTCCAACCTCATATATTGAAACGTATCTTGACCAACTCCACCTCATATATTGAAACGTATCTTGACCAACTCCACCCTCATATATTGAACCGTATCTTGACCACTCCACCCTCATATATTGAAACGTATCTTGACCTTGACCACTCCACCCTCATATATTGAAACGTATCTTGACCAACTCCACCTCATATATTGAAACGTATCTTGACCAACTCCACCCTCATATATTGAAACGTATCTTGACCAACTCCACCCTCATATATTGAAACGTATCTTGACCAACTCCACCCTCATATATTGAAACGTATCTTGACCAACTCCACCCTCATATATTGAAACGTATCTTGACCAACTCCACCCTCATATATTGAAACGTATCTTGACCAACTCCACCCTCATATATTGAAACGTATCTTGACCAACTCCACCCTCATATATTGAAACGTATCTTGACCAACTCCACCCTCATATATTGAAACGTATCTTGACCAACTCCACCATCATATATTGAAACGTATCTTGACCAACTCCACCTCATATATTGAAACGTATTTTGACCAACTCCACCCTCATATATTGAAACGTATCTTGACCAACTCCACCCTCATATATTGAAACGTATCTTGACCAACTCCACCCATCATATATTGAAACGTATCTTGACCACTCCACTCCACCTCATATATTGAAACGTATCTTGACCAACTCCACCCTCATATATTGAAACGTATCTTGACCAACTCCACCCTCATATATTGAAACGTATCTTGACCAACTCCACCCTCATATATTGAAACGTATCTTGACCAACTCCAACCCTCATATATTGAAACGTATCTTGACCAACTCCACCCTCATATATTGAAACGTATCTTGACCCACTCCACCTCATATATTGAAACGTATCTTGACCAACTCCAACCTCATATATTGAAACGTATCTTGACCAACTCCACCCTCATATATTGAAACGTATCTTGACCAACTCCACCCTCATATATTGAAACGTATCTTGACCAACTCCACCCTCATATTGAAACGTATCTTGACCACTCCACCCTCATATATTGAAACGTATCTTGACCAACTCCACCCTCATATATTGAAACGTATCTTGACCAACTCCACCCTCATATATTGAAACGTATCTTGACCAACTCCACCCTCGTATATTGAAACGTATCTTGACCAACTCCAGCCTCATATATTGAAACGTATCTTGACCAACTCCACCCTCGTATATTTGAAACGTATCTTGACCAACTCCACCCTCGTATATTGAAACGTATCTTGACCAACTCCACCCTCATATATTGAAACGTATCTTGACCAACTCCAACCCTCATATATTGAAACGTATCTTGACCAACTCCACCCTCATATATTGAAACGATCTTGACCAACTCCACCACCCTCATATATTGAAACGTATCTTGACCAACTCCACATATATATTGAAACGTATCTTGACCAACTCCACCCTCATATATTGAAACGTATCTTGACCAACTCCACCCTCATATATTGAAACGTATCTTGACCAACTCCACCCTCATATATTGAAACGTATCTTGACCAACTCCACCCTCATATATTGAAACGTATCTTGACCACTCCACCCTCATATATTGAAACGTATCTTGACCAACTCCACCCTCATATATTGAAACGTATCTTGACAACTCCACCCTCCACCCTCATATATTGAAACGTATCTTGACCAGCTCCACCCTCATATATTGAAACGTATCTTGACCAACTCCACCCTCATATATTGAAACGTATCTTGACCAACGCAAACGTATCTTGACCAACTCCACCTTCATATATTGAAACGTATCTTGACCAACTCCACCCTCATATATGATTGTTGTTCAAATGCAGTCATACATGTACACCCGCAGTCTAATACCTACTGTATGGCTATGTACACACGTATTTTCTAAGGTATAATTATATACACACCCAACATGCCTATAATATAGTTATGCACCCACACGTAATGTTAATTTGTTCGTAATTGCCTCTATTGGTCAATGGGGTATAGTTCTATTCCCATAATATGCATCGTATTGTCTGCACTTTTCCATTGAGCCGTTTGAAAACCAGTTTTTCTCGACCGAGAGACTCTTGATTTTGATTTGCATACAATACAAAGAGAGAGAAAGAGCTACTTCAATGTTTTGGTAAAGCGGGATGCCTCCTTTTTGTTAGTGTGTAGCTATTTGCACGCGTTACATACGTATAAGCGTATCTTCAAACATCTTCAACCATGTATTATGCGACATTGTACATGACAACATCATATATGTGCATATGCGTACTTCATATGCGTGTGTTTAGTTGTAGTACGTATGTAATATGTTATGTATGTAGTATGTGCCACGTTGTAGCACAACTTATGCTGTTTTTTTTTTACTTTCGAGCTATTTTTTTTTTGGTGCAATTGACAGTCGCAAATACGAGAAGATTAAATAAAGACCGTATAACTTTGTCCTTTTAGCCGCAAAACATCCCTCCCGAGCCGGCCACGTATCATCCCATTTTATTACCACGACAGCCCTTACAAGTAAGTTGTTTAATATTATCAAATTTGCTATTTAAAGTTTCTGTGCCATGCATGTGCCTAGCTTCTACAACTAAATGTGTGTGCGGTCGAGGCATGGCGCACGAATGGCACACAACACGCGGACCACCATCTTGCGAAAAGAATCTAGCGCGTCATTCTCTCTCTCTCTCTCTCTATCTCTCTTTTTCTCTCTCTCTCTCTCTCTCTACCCCTCTCTCTCTCGCTTTTATTGTTAGCTTTGCTTCAGCTAAAACATAGATGTATCACAAATATACCAGCGTCATCAAAAAATGTCATGCGCGTATTCCGCTTCGTAAGCACTCATTTTCTAGCTCGCACTCACAAAATGAGTGCCGCTTTTGTTTGTGTTTGCTTATTAAATTCCTCAAGACATGTACGACGACGAGAGCTCGTAAGATCAAGGAATGTTATCAGAAAAAGACACAGGAGGCTCCGATGTTATACTCAGGAGTTTAATTTTTTTAGAATGATGGACTTATACTTATTATACTTCCTAACTTGCGTCCCTGAGTTGACGTTCCTTCTATTAGTTGGCTTATCTGCACAAAAATTTGCTCTTTTGAGATTTCATGCTTGTGTTGCTAGTGCAAGTACTAAGACTCTAAGTCCTAAGACGCTAAGACCTAAGACGCTAAGACCTAAGACGCTAAGATCTAGAAACCTATCAGCAGGTTTTTCATGTTTTCAATTTCTCATTATTAATCTCGTGACTGGGACTTATTAGAGGGTCCAGTCTCGCAAAAAGGGGGTCAGGATAAAGAAAAATACAGCTTCTGAAGAAAATTCTATCTAATTCTATTGGGGTTTCCAAGTATGCTGAAATGTTTACAGTACATTTGAACTACACGAGAATATTTTTTTAATTTTCCATATTATACAATGCAGGTTTCGTGCAGAGATACCGTAGTATTGACAGAATCACACCGATTTTTTGGGATACTTGGAAACCCCATATACAACTGACTTGTGCGACAGAGATAGGGCCTCCGGGTAAAGGTTCAATTATCGTTTCACACACTCCTAATCTAATCACGCAGGATTTCTTTATGACACACTACAGACTACAGACCACAAACTACCACTAACCCTGTCTCGCACCATTTTATATGGTGAAAACCCTAAGACTTCTTTTCTATTTTTGGTTCGTTTCTATCCCTCCTTTATGACTTTTTCGAATCCGATCCTTTTATTATTCTATTTTCATGGTTTATCCGCGCTTGATGAACGTACGTCTTTTTATAAACGGATGCTGCAACATGATTGTCTTGTTTATCTTTGGTGATAAAAAGTTAAAGTTAAATGCTGACTCGGATCTTAAAAAATGTTAAAGTTAAATGCTGACTCGGATCCAAGGTTTACTGTAATAAACATTGTTCTTACGACGATGTTAGGGTACTACATTACTCCATAATATTTTTTTACAATACGCCTACAAACAATATTACAGTAATCTTGTAAGATCTGACCAAAGTATAGTACTCCAAATTCATGGTTACTGTGCTTTCAGGCATCCATCTCCAACGCTGCCTCTGTATCACCGACAAAATCGACAAATAATAATAACGAAGAGCGGTCTTCAACTAATTGTCCAAGTGCTCAAAAACGTGAGTTATCCGGTTTTTTTTTGCTCTTTTTATAATTCGCGCCGTCCTTATGCTGAACGAGCGCCTTACTTCATGGTATGCCTAAATTTAGTGTTCATTAATTATTCAATCTATTGTAGTCAATTATCATAATTAAATAGTCAGGCGTATTTTACTAATATGAATGTTACGTTATGCATGTAGATTCAAAAATAAATTCATCGCAAGCGTCAAAAGGAGATCCGTGTCGCTTTTTTTGCAAAAATTGATTTTACTAATATGAATGTTACGCCAAATAATATGAGTGTTACGTTGTGAATGGTTGATTTATTTTTAGCTTCTACCTCTTCTTCGATGCGGCTGTTTGAAGAGAATTCTAATCGTGGCACGGCTCGACACACCCTTTTAAATGGTGTCGCACAGAAAGACGGCGAGATCTTAGGGGATATCAATGAAAACTTGGTAGTTATTTATTTATTTATTTATTTTTCTCATCCTATTATCCATCTATTTTTATTGTTAAATTCACAAAACGGTGCAGTTATATTAACTCAAATGTAGACTAAATGTGATAGTATCATTTTTTTGAAAATCGGACTTTCCCTGCTTAATACTTTCGTGCCATAGCACAGTTCGAAGTGTGAATTAGTGGAAAGTAGTATTCTTCTAATTACCATAATTCCAATTGCCTATCTTATGATTCCCGATGGGAACCTCCCAATAGTCACTGAATAACATTGCCTTTCCAGGTGACAATGGTCGATGCCAAATTAAACTGTTCAAACGATGTCTTCCGTGCAGAATTCATGCGAATCCCAATGAAAAAGATGTCGGCCGGCACGAGCACGAGTCTGAAACCGGAGAACTTGGTTAGTTTTCGTTAGAATTCGTGTTTTTTTTTTAATGAAACTCGAGGGTGCGTCGCGCATCTAAAGTGGAAATGTATGCCCGCGAAAAAATCGCCCCAGACTGGTGGACCACCTTTACATTTGTATGTGGCAACTGTGCAAATTATCGCGCTGTGCTACCACATACATACTCAGCAGTTATGCTAAACCTATACTGCTGTGTGTGAGTGTGAGATCTGTTTTGGTGTGAAAGTTCTTTGTTAGCAAGACAAAAGTTACGTACGAGATCCGCACCTTTACCATGGGCTGACTTGCGACTAAATAAATAAAAACGCTTTGCAGTGTCGAAATCGTACCAAGTCAATAGTACCGTACGAGGATAACCGTGTGATGCTGAGCCCGTGTAAGGCCAATCCGACTGGATATATAAACGCGAGTAACGTTGAGGTACGTATATTAATTTTTGTGCCGTCCTCCTCACCCTAATTCCGGACTTTCGAGCTCGGGTCGCCAGCAGGTCAACCCACAAGTGACATATTGTTGTACATGCTGAAATGTCATTCTCTCCTCTTCTCTCGCTTCATTCCTTGCTGTCTGGACTAAAAGTTTTGCATAGCTAATATGCATAAAGAGGATTTTCGGTTCCCTCTCTCTCCTCTCTAGCTCTTTATCTCTCTCTCTCTCTCTCTCTCTCTCGTTACTTCATTCAAATTTCAGGTGCTGGTCGGTGGACAAAAGCTGCAGTATATTCTGACGCAGGCTCCTCTCCGAGATACCGTAGACGACTTTTGGGCAGCGGTTTGGGAATCAGGGTGTCAAGTTATCGTGATGTTGTCAGAAGCAAAGGTACGCTGTGGTTTTGATATAAGATTTTACCTTATGATATACGCTGTTCCGAGATCCGCCTGAGGCTCTGAGGTCTCCGTTTGGCTCCGTATCATTATATTTAAAGCGAAATACCGGCCGGATTTGAAACGCATCGAGTACATCAGCAGTCTTATGCAGGATATGCAAATTATCATAAATTATAATAAAAAATCGAGGTAAATTCGAAAAAATTAGCATAAATGCGTAAGAATTCAGTTGTCCGCGATCCGTTCTAAAAACCTTTAATACGCATATGCAATCCTTGATACCTAACGCCTAACGAGTAATGGGGAAGTGTACACATCAAACACAAACAGGTTCATGCAGTAGTTCATTTAGTTGGATGATGTGCAGTCGGCGCCGATTTACTGGCCAACGAATGCTTCATCGAAAGTTGAGACAAGGGATCTGGTGGTGAAGTTCAAAACGATGAACGTGCAAGGGCCAGAGGTTCGTTTCGGGGTGAATATCGAAAGAGAGTGAGAGAAAGGGAATGAGAGAGAACGAGAAAGAGAGAGGGAGTGAGAGAGAGGAAGCAGATGGAGAACGATTATGAGAGAACCAGAGATAGTACTTCTTCAAATGACCTATTCAGGCTACAACTATCCTCGAAGTGCGCAACAAATCGTGCGGCGGTCGTCGCACGATCTACCACATGCGCTTCAGCGGTTGGCAAACGGGAGATGTACCATCCGCTAAGGAGTTGCTTGGTAAGCGGAAAGTTTCAGTTTCCCCACCGAATACTCAATATACGTACACCACAAAGAAAAAAAAAGAATAAGACGCATTAAAGCGAAATTCCGGCCGGTTTTTGAAACACATCGAGTACACCAGCATTCTTATGCATTTTATGCAAATGAACATAAATTTGAATAAGAAAAAACGAGCAAAATTTAAGCAAATTTGCATAAAGCGTAGGAATTCAGCAGTCCACGATGCGCTTCAAAAACCTGCCGGTATTTCGCTTTAAAGGATGAAAACATACGACGGAATGTAATCACTTTTCAAAAAAATGTATCATAACTTGAACGATTCAATTCAGCACCAGATTACAGTTATTTTCACCAATTATCGATATGTTTCATGGTGTGCATATAAATCGAGACAGTAATAAAAAACAATAAAGTAATGTTGTAAAAAAAAGGAAAATAAATACATAAACTGTAAAAAAATTGTATTTGAGTCTTTTCAGCCTTTATGGATTCGGTCTCATCCGTTCGTCGTTATCTGAATGAAGAAAGAGGGCGGACTTCCTCAGTGGGCAGCAGGTTCTCCAGGAAAACCGAGAATACGACTACGGTATTCTTACTGTGTTCAGATGCCCAGAGAGAGAGAGGCAGAGAGAGAGACAGAGAGAGAAAGAGAGAGAGAGAGAGAATAGAGAGCAGGCACTAAGAGAGAGATGGTGGAAAAAGTAATTTTCAGAAAAACCTGCACGATGTATCGAATCGGCTTCAGAACGGACCTCTTTCGTGGAAAAAACGCATCAATTCAAACTCGACTACCCAATCACATGCGTCAACGTTAAGGTATGTAAAGGAACACTACTTTACGGATTTATTACCGTAGAAGGATCATGTCTAGGGTGTTCCCTCGCATGGTGGTGGTTTCAAACGTGTCGATTCCGGCCCGTGACACCTTTGAAACCACCACCAGGCGAGCGAATCATGGGCGATCCCTATTTTCCCTAGCCCGAAGACGTCGAGCAATTTGTCATCTGGAACTCGTCGCCTGCTGCGCAGGACCTCTGCGGAACATGTCATAAGCAAACATTGAATCTGTACTTTCACCCTTGAATAAAGGTGCACGTTCTTGAAGCGTAAAAGAAATTTTAAAATTTTAAAATTATGTGCAGCGAAGTCGCTTTATTCGCTTACCCGATTGACTGCCAAACAGCCAAAGCCCGGCTGTCCAACGACCAAATGGCATTTTACCTATCCTGTTGCGCTCGAATAGCGCGACCATTGGAGTGCTCGCGCTCGCGGCGCCAACAACCGCGACGCGGCGTTGTGTGATAGCTGAATTGCCACCATTTCTCTGTTTCAGCATCGACTCGAGTGATTCGGGGGCTCCACCTTCACCCACGGCTACAAATCGTCCCTCTCCACTACTAATTCACTGTCATTACGGATCTCACGAAAGCGGCGTATATCTTCTAGCAGAAGTACTCATTTTCTGCGTCCAGCATAATTTGGTAAGTTCATTTTTTTTTATATCACGCTTCAGTAAAATGAGAAAACTCCAAAAATCACAGAAAATTGTGTGTGGTAATAGTGCAGTGTCAGTCTGCCCGCCCGTCTCTCCTGCAAATCTAAACACGGGCGCGCTTCTCCATTTTGGCACCCCTAGGGTCGCGCGCGCATTGCGGCATTGAGTTCATTTTAGGCACCAATGTAGAATACTGAATTGAAGTTATTTTCGTTGAACATTAGAATGCTACCTTTATGATCTGCATGTCGCAGCAGACTTTTTTTCAGAACGCAGACGTCCCAGTTTTGCTGCAAAAACTCCGCGCGCAGCGCATGTCGCTTGTAAAAGGCGTGGAGCAATACAAGTTTGTCTACACGCTCGTTAAGATGTACATTGATCAAACACGGTTGATTTGAACACCTGAGTACGGTACAATGCGGCGGTTTAAGTTTAATACCCCCATCTCATACACCTTTAAATTTGTTGCCACAATAGAGCTACTTAAATGATCGTCTTTCGTAGGATTTTCTGATTAATTATCCAGTTGCGTAATTTGCTCAGTTATGGCCGTTGCGCGTATATTTCAGTTTTGTAGAATGCAGGTTATACATAATTTCTTATCTTGCTCAATGCTAGTCCATGTTTGTAGTCTACCCGTGTTTTTCTGAGGCCGTATTCACCAACACACGGGGAGCGGGGAGCCCACCCTGGGGTCATCAGCGCTTCAAATCTTTTTTGTTCCCGCACTCTCTACGCACTCTTTAGCTGCCTGGGGAGGCCAGGGAGGACTCCCTGCGTGTTGGTGAATACGACCTCAGATCACCCTAATTGTAGGGTAGAAACCCTTATTCCTGCGGGCCTATTTATAAAGAAGCACAGTTTTTATAATACAGTACTCTTAGGATTTAGATATACTGAGATGTGCTTGGATAAGTTTTCCAAAAAATTTTACCTACAGATTTTCACTCAACGTTACAATACGAATATTCTAGCACAAGTTTATAATAATTCTTCATTGGTTCTCATGTCAGGCAGCTTACTTATATCTATATGTATGTGTGTATATCGCGTCAGCGGCTTCATTACTCCTTCTGTGATCATAGCATTTTGCTCACCTTTTACTTTTTACAGCCTAACTTATTTTCGTCTATTTTATT
The DNA here is from genome assembly GCA_036852015.1 of Pelodera strongyloides. Classification (NCBI taxonomy): domain Eukaryota; kingdom Metazoa; phylum Nematoda; class Chromadorea; order Rhabditida; family Rhabditidae; genus Pelodera; species Pelodera strongyloides. The sequence goes on from JAANDG010000549.1 coordinate 18,411, forward strand.
TTGTGATATCCGTTGAGTATGCTTGTCATTATATTGTTAATTAGTTTAATCGGCTTATACTATCAGACATGCTTACTTATATGTGTGTATGTCGCGATTGTACTTCTTACTTATAGATATGGTTTTTTTTATCAGCGTTCTTGACAGAAATGATCGTTTTTTACGATCGTGTGCGCGCCTTTATATATTGCGCACACGTGGCAACATTTGATTGCATCTAACCATAGAATATGTCTGTTATACTTGTTTTATAATCTTTGTCTTTGTTTTTCTCATTTTACTCACAGTTGCGCATTATAATTTATTTATACGGGTACGATTATACATACATAGTACGCAAGCGATACCTTATATTTAGAGTAAACGATGAATGGGGTGCCAATTCCCATAATTGGTCTGTCCTGAGGACCTTTCTGGGTGGTCGTTAGAGAGAGACCACCCAGGAAGTCCTTGGGACCACCCAGGAACCCCAACCTATACTTTATTATGTTTAGAAATATGTTTGATGAATAAAGAACTATATATATAAAGACTTGGTTTGTAGAAGTGCCCAAATAAAAAATACACCATGTATGATGTGTGCCCTGATCATATAGCCGTTAGGTCCTTGGGACCACCCACGACTGAAGCCTTGGCCGGTGCGCGGCCTGCAAAAAAGTGGGTCCAGAGTCCATATTCGCCACTACGATTCCCCCGGGGAAATATTCCCTGGGGACAGAAAATAGCATCCTAAAGTGAGATACGCAGAGAAAACGACGGGGAATTCCCCATGGGGAATTGACTGGTGAATACGGCCTCAGGTGTGGCTTCCCACCGTTTCGAGCCTGGTCTGTAAGCCGTACACCAGGGCGCTGGGTGGGCCTAATTGTAAGGCACTCTGGTGCTCCGGCGCGCAGCGCGGAAATGCGAATCCGCGTCCGCGGGAAAAGAGGAAAAGATTGCAAATTTCCTTTGAAAAACTCGAGACAGAGAGAAACAAGCACTACCCACCTTTTTCAGTCCCAGTGTACGCCGCGCACCGGACAAATTTCCTCAGTGTGACTGTATATTAATCGGCCGCAATATCGAGCGCTACAGACTATATTTTTCTTCTTTTTTTTTACAAGAATTACAGATCATTATTTTTTAGTTTGTTAATTAACAATCAGAAATTACGCGTTTTCTTTGTCTAGTAACGTTGTACCAACACAGTAGCGCTATAGCTATAGCAATAAATAATGCGTGGAGGTGAATAATTTATTAGCTTTTTCTGGTAATGGCAATATATACATGAATCCGGCAGCAAGTAAATCGACACTGCTTAGCACTGTCCGTCTAGCCTAGTACGACTCCTGGCATTGCGACGGCGCTGAAATCGAAATGAAATATTTTGTGGTGCTCCTGGTTCTTTGAGATCTGCCCCATACGCTGTGAGCTTGGGGGCTGAAGCTCACAACGCTCTTATGCTGATATTATCGTGAACTTCTGGCGGTGAATTCGCAGAAGTCAGACGTAGCCTGTAAGACTGAAAAAACCTGTGAACTCTCCCAGGTTCGCTAAGTCGAAAAACATTTAGACTGTGTCGAAAAGAGCTCCACCTACGCCGTTTAGTATTCAGTTAAATGCATAATCAAATTTGCATACGGTTGTCCGTAACTGTCGTGGGGCATGACCATTTCTTCCTTGCCTGAAGACCATGGTGCCGAGAGAGTGAGATGGGTGAGGAGAGCGCAGAGAAGGAGCAGAAGGGCCAAATTAACGTTCATTCTCTAAAATGTTCTAGGCCACTATACTAAAGCGGTATGAAGATTGTTTGCGAAGATGCTGGCATACAACAATACCTTTAAAAGTATTCAGCCTAAAGAAAAGCATGAAAAAACATGAACGCATACCAAAGAGTAAACTAATTTCTTTGGATAAGTTTGCCCTTTTATGCTACTGCTACTGTGATGAGCGGATTGTTCCGACAAATAAGTATTAAAATAAGCCGGTGTTTGTTTTTCTTATCAAGTACAAACAATCTTTAGTAATCATTAAGATCATTGAAATAAAGTACACGTAGCGATGTTTGATGCAAGTTAAGAAATAAACCCGAAGGCTCGCGCAGGGACTAGTTTATAAGCTTGTGTGCTTTATGCGCGTGTTGTGTGTGTGTGTGTGTGTATGTGTGTGTGTGTGTGTGTGTGTATGTGTGTGTATGTTGTGTGGTTGTTATGTTTGTTTTGTGGTGTTTTTTTTTTTTTTTTTTTTTTTTTTTTTTTTTTTTTTTTTTTTTTTTTTTTTTTGTTTGTGCTGTGCGTTGTGTGTTGTTGGTTGTGGTATTTATCTGGTGTTTTTCTGTGTGTTTGTGGGTGTGTGTGCGTGCGTGCGTGTGTGCGTGTGTGTGTGTTTGTATGTGTGTGCGTGTGAGTACGTGTATGCGTATGTTCTTTGTATGTATGTTCAAATTATTACCGGTTTCATTGGCACAGCTGGCTAAAATTCTACCTTTTCCGCGGCTTCGGAATTTATCTCTTACCAAACTACGGGATGTGAAACAAATTATTCACACATCGACGCTAAACTTATTTCCGCATTTTTCGCTCTTATCTACTGATTTGATCTTCTCCCCACATATTATTTTCACTAAAAACAAAATATTTTTCCTCTATTGTCGATACCTACTGTCTTGGTAATTGCACTATAGAATACAAAACAACTTTCTAAAAACATTGCACTTTCCTTGTGATCATTGTTTCTTCTTTGTGCCAATTAATTATAGCCTGGAAAACTTGTCTCTTGCATTGTTTTATGAGGACAGGCCTCACAACAAAAAGTAGCGTTGTGGTCATACCGTAGTCGGTTTCGGGGTGTGCACTATGGCGTGAAAAAGAGTACCCGCCTCCGTGGCTACCCTCACCGCGTACGCTACAAGGTTGGCTTCGATAGCGAGAAGCTTGACGTTACTATCTCTTGCCGCGGGAAAGTATGTAGTACGATATTATGAGAACCTACCTATTTTTATATAAGGTGAATGTTGAAAAAATTCATATGTTGCGCTTTTTATTGTTATAGCACATGTTTACATGTTTATGTATACTAAGATAGGGTTATCTTTTATCTGTTGACAAAATATACATAAGAAAACCATAAAAAAACAGTACTGTACATAGTACAGTACAATTTTACACAATGGCGTACGGTAAAGCGTGGGGAAAATTATAAGAGCGAGCTCGACAAGCAATTCAAATCACACACATAAAATGCAGAATGAATAGGTCAAGTAATTCTCGTGGACTTCCTTATAATAAACAAAATATTCCAAACAATGAGCGGGCATCATGAGAAGTTATTATACGAAAAATATGTACGATCCAAGTTTTTCACAGTATTTATCGTCTTCCGTACGCATCAAAGCCTGGCATCATGGGGAATCCGGGCACAAATACCCTGAAAATTTAATAATACATTTTCTTTTAAGTGGCAAGTGTACGCTCCTTTATACAAGGGTGACTCAATACAGGTTTCAAAGCTTATACCGCATAGGACTTGTACCGCATAGGTCTTGAGAATTAGGCGACGAGTTCCAGGCAGGTGTCAAATTGCTCGACGCCGTCGCTCTAGGACCCAGGGAATATCCCTTTATTTGTAGGAAGGATTTAGAACCTTTATATCTTCCATTATTTATAGCATTCTAAGTAAGCGGTCGTCTTAAACGCAAGCCCTAGCAATATTTTTGGATCCCGCTGGTTCATATACAACTTACATGCCCCAGGAGGCTTAGGAGGCCAGTCACGACCTCTTGTCTACGGCTACAGAATAATTTGCGTTAGACTAGGAACTTTTACGATCGTTATGGCTCGTAACAGAAATTCCACATGATATGGAGCACGTCTGCTCCGCCACGTTCAATAAAATCCCCACAATTACAGTAAGTACCCCGATACCAATAAGATAATCCAGAAAGAGTACCGTACCCCGACAAGTGTCCGTTATGGTTATGGTGCACAAAGACGTCTTCATAGCCTGAAGACCACGGCCGCGAGAGAGCACAGTGAACGAGGAGACAGCAGACGACGAAGAGAAGGACCAATCGTGGCGTAATCATTATGCAAATTAGGACTGAAATATGCAAATTGATGGACATTATACAACTTTAGCCACGTATCGAGTATCGACCGTGTACAATCGCGAAGAGATAGACCAGATCGTAACGACGAAGCAATTCATAGATTTTAATTATCTAGTGATACTCACTGATAGTGATACCTAATGGTACATAAATATTAATTACCTAATGATATCCGATGATAGTGATACCCATTATACAATTCTCAATTGGTAAGTACCAAGAGCTACGCAGGGTAGCTATAATTTGGAGGCTACAGTAAATAAATGAGGTTCCATTTTACATCGTTGTGAGAGCAAAAGAACAAAATATGTGTGCGCATCACGTTTGTTTATTTCCTTTTATAGTGTATGGCGTAGTATTGGGTTGTGAAATAGGCGGAGTCAGGTTATTTTTTTGTTGATAAAGATTTATTACAAGTTACTAGAAAACAGTCCAGCAAAACAACTTCCAGTGGGTTATTATGAAAAATAGTGGACTGGTAAAATATTAAAGATTGACCGGTTACTTAAGGGCTCAGGCGCATGTAATCAAATTTAGTAATTGTTTCAATTGCACACATTCCCACGTTTGAATCTAGCAACAAGGTATAACAGCAAGTTTGTGAAACGTCCCTACCCATGCATCACATGCAAATGAGTATAACTAAAAAATAATCGATTACAATTCGACATCCACTTTTTTTGTTAGCATAAATACATTGGGCTGCAGTTTCCAACATACTTTTCAAAAAAAAAGCCTTTAAAGTAAATCCGCTTCTCTACTTGTTCACTGGTTTTGGTAAAGTATTTTTCCCACTTCTTTACTTCAATGACGAATTTGGAGTGAGTGCGACCGCTTAGGACCTCCTGGTCCTATGCAGAATGGAGTCCATTAATATCTTAAATTTTCTCCGCCGTCTCCAGACATATGCAAATCTACACCGTATTATCAAGCTGGAGCATAGAACATAGAACGTGAGACTGTTTACATTTTAGTCCGTGACAAACAGACGATTGTTATCTTTGTGTTCTTTTATCTTAACCTTTAAAGCGAAATATCGGCCGGTTTTTGAAACGCATCGAGTACCCGCATTCTTATGCACAATATGTGAATGAGCATAATTTTAAAAAATCGACCCCAATTCGATCCCACTTATCATAAATACACATGAATGCAGTTATTTGAGATACGGTTCAAAAAGCGGTCGTTATTTCGCTTTGACTGTTTTCGTATTGTCAGGCATGGCGGTGGGCTTTCCCACCATTTTTATCATTATCTAAATGTCCATTGAAATGTATTCTTATACTTATGGTATAAAACATGAATAGATATGCAAATCTGTGACCACATTTTGTATTTCTACAAATGAAGCACAAGACAGCAACGCTAAAAGAAAAAGTTAGCACAAAAGAGCTTACAATTAGTGCCTGTTGAGCCATGCTGTGCTGAACCTTCATAGCTGAGCGGATCTACCCTGGCTCGCTACAAAACGATTCCTTGAATCGCATTCGCTCAATCCTGGATCCTGGCACACCTGTTTGGTCGAGTTTTTATTTTTGCGAGGAATTTGCACTTCTCTATTTGTTTCCAAGAAAAGCGAAATATAATTCAAAAACGACAAAACGAATCAACATTTCGATCTCAACGTGAACATTTTGATCCGACTCGATCAACTTATTCACATGAAATTCAGGAGTTTCAGGTTAATATTGGCCATTCAGAATGATAATCAATCATCGATTTGATAATAGAAAAAAACATCTTTGTTGCGGTTGATAGTTTTTTCCGAGAGAGAGAGAGAGAGAGAGAGTGAGCGAGAGAGAAAGAAAGAGAGAGAGAGAGAGAGAGTGAGAGAGAGAGAGAGAGAGGGAGAGAGTAATCCAATCAGTGCAATCCTCTTTGAGAAACATACGCATCATAGTTCTATATTACACCAACATCTACCGTCTTTTTACGATCTTTATGATAATAGAAAAGGACCGATCAAAAGGTGTCAAGAAAAACTTTACCCTACAAAACTAGGATCAAAAAGTTATCCTTATCAAAATGCATGAAAACGCGCAATTTTCCGGTAATAGTCGGAAAATTATAGGAGAGGAGGAAACGTTTCGGCACGAAATCAGCAGCCAGCGGTGTGCGGTCATCCGCCCAACAGTGTGCGAGAAGTTCGCCGTCTTCCTATCAGGGTGCGAAGTCTTCGCCGTTAGGCTAAACGTGTGCAAGAACGCTGCTGCGCGAGTAGGATCTGTGCGCTGCCTCAAGTTTTCCTAGTACTGCAGTTGTCTTGGCCGATCAGTAGGCATTAATAAAAAAATCCTTTATTACTCTCAACAAATAAAAAATAATAATCAGAAATGTATGAAAAAATTGGCAATTAAATTTTGTTATGTGTCCCGTTTTTGAGAGCAAGTCTGAATATGTAAATAAAGGCAAGCAATGTTAATAACTGAAAATGACAATAATAAAAAGTGAAAGCATTTGTGTGTGGATGGCAAGGCATTTTAAAGGGAGAGGCAAGGCGGTTTGTTCCCGAACTTCGCGAGCTTTGTATGCTAATTCGGAATGCACCTAGTCCTCCGAAACTATTAACCTACAAAAAATGAGAGAGAAAAAAAATGGCACTAGGAAAAGTACTAAATATGTCCGGCACACGAATGGCAACAAAATGGCAAACATCTGCACAAAGGTAGTGGTTAAGGAAGCTAAACAAGCTACTAACGTTAATAGAGTATGCAAATTACATTCATAGGCGGGCCCAAAAACATCTGAGAAACAAACTCGAAATGCTGAAAACTCTTGCTAAACACGATACAGTATTTTTTCGCGGATACTGAAAAATTAGCATACAACAACACAAGGTTATACACTTTTGGGAGCCCGCCCCTGTTAAGAAAAGAATCGTTAATGAAAATTGACTAGCTAGAAAAACAGAGACCTCGCTAAATTAATAAGTCACTTGATTTAACGTCCTAAATAGCAAGGAGGAAGAAAAAGCAATTGCACTAAATCGACTAGGGTAAAATTAAAGAAAGTTATAAAAACACCATAAAATAAACAATGACTACCGGGACGAAATAGCTGAGGTATTCCATGTACTTCTGATTTATATGGCGGTTAAAGTTAAAAGTAGAACAAAAAAAGGAAATTGAAAAAGGCTACTGAAAGAACAGATCACGAAAAGACACATGCATACCATAGGAATTTCTAGGCTTTATACAGAAACTTCTCGAAGTTACACTGAGCGATTTCACGATTCACGATGCACCAAAACTCCCGCTTGGAGAAATCCATACATATTTACATAAATACTGTACTGGATTAATTTCTTTGAATGGGTCTGATGTGTACGTTTTCTCCCACAGTACTGTACAAAAAACTGCGACTCCAAAATTAGTGTTTCATGAAAGCGAGAAGGTAAAACAGGCAGGGAACCTAATTGTATCACTACTTCTAAACAACCGATGCCACGTTCTCTATCTCATCATCGATAACGAGCTTCTTTGGGGCGGCCGATTTTCTCTTCCGGCTGCCCGTCGGCACTGGAGTTGACGAGCCGGAGGTCGACATCGGAGAGGATGAGGTAGCTGACGACTTCAGAATACTGCTTGCACCACAAACAGGCTGAGGTTGCGACAAGGGATCACGGGCCTGAAATTAGAATAGGATGTGATTTCGCTCTATTTCCATCTTGCTCTGTCTCTCTTTCTCTTTCTCGTCTCAATCCTCTCTCTTTTTCTTTCTCTCTCACTCAATCCTCTCTCTTTAACGATCCAGGTGTGTGTCTGTTTCTATAAAGAGCATCCTGTTTTCGCCACGGTTTGTAAAGAACGTTCCATGATCTTAAGTTTTTTTCTGACGTCATTCCCAAGCGTTCTCTCTCTTTATCTAACAACTAGGTTCTGAGTTCTGACTGTTACAAAAGCTCAGTCATACTTTCTTCGATGGAACGGCCGGTACACTGTTCGAATAAGAGTGACTCGACGGTACCATAGAAGGCGGAGCTTTATTGGGCATTGCAGCCAGAAGTGTTGCCTGTCCCACACCTGCGCCACCCGATTTAGTGACCTGAAAAGAACATTGATTTCCCCATGCTAATCATTCCCGCACAATGCACCCGAGAAGAATTCAACCTGCGTCATGGGGTTGCCAATACACCGCACTTGGTATTCTGGCAAAGAATCTTACTGTATCTGTTGTTTTCCTGATTATCGGAGTCATTTTTTTTTTACAAATTACGCGAACCCCAACTCTTTGAATCAATAAGCCATATTTACATGTAGACTAGCATCACGACAGATTCTTACCTGGGCCAAAATTTGGGACAAAATTGCCGGATCCATTGGTTTTGCCTGACCGTTCAGCCAGGCCTGCAACAGTGAAAGGACAGCCGGGTCGCGGGCCTCAACTTGGACATTCGGGCGGGCAGACGCAGTTCCGGGTCCGGAAAGAGCGGAGTTAGATCCGGACGGCTGGTTACCGCATCCATCTAGCAACATCCTGGACTGAGTACCCGTGGCGGAGTGCTGAAATGATCTTTTTGTGAAAGGATATATGAATATGTAAAACACAACACACGTGGATGTTCTTAGTTTTTCTGTTTTCTGCTATTTTCATAAACGATTCGCTACTGCAAGTGTTTGATTACATCCGCACATGGTTTCCCATAATTGCCGAAAGCCAGCTATGGGGTTTCCAAGTATGGTGAAAATTTACCGTTTACCGTATCTTGGAACTACACGAGAATATTTTTAATTTTTCGTATTATATATGCAGGTTTCGCGCAGAAATACGATAGTATTGACAGAATCACACCGAATTTTTGGGATACTTGAAAACCCCCATTACGATAACTAATTGCGAAGAGCGCGCGCTCTATTGGCTTATTACTGCGAATGAAAAAAACCGGTCTTATATTTCTAATTTGCATGTGCACCGTTGACTAACCTGCTTGAAATTTGAAATAACGTGTCTTGCACCGTTGGAAACAAAATTATGTTGCTGCATGGATGTTGCGGCTTGCATCGGCGAAGCAGAAGAATCCGAACTACAGCTGACGAAGGACGTCGAGCCAGACGAGTTCAGCTGAAAAGGGGGACTTAAATATGGGTCAAAGGTGCTTCTGAGACACCAAGTTACCTAAGGAACCACACCACAGCCAATGACTAAGGCTACAATGCAGGCTGCCAAGTAACACACTAATCACTATCCCTTCATTGTGAAAGTCAAACAGCAAAGTCTTACAATTAGGGTCACCTTTTGAGATGTGTTAATTGCATGTCCTCAATAAACCTTTATATATAAAGTCGTCAGAATGACATTGCACAAAAATGGTAATATTATATTAAAGTCAGCAAATACATAAATCAATAATAAACGAACGGAGTCATCTCGATCATCCATTAGCCGCAACGACAGAGGAACGTGAATCACTTCGCGACACTGAAAACAAAAGGTTCCATGCTTAGGGGTAATTTGCTCCATATTATCTTCTCAGCAGTATCTTGTCTTACTTGTTAGACCATGTATAGTTGGTCGCTAAATTGGAATACAGTACACTTCTAAGTGAGAGAGCGAGAGAAAGAGATGAAGACAGAGAGAGAGAGCGGGAAGAGAGAGAGGGCGAGAAGGGAGAGAGATAGATAGAAGGTTGAGGGAGCAGTAAATTCACGCACATGTTCCATATCCGCACTGCTATCGCGTGACTGTTTCGGAACGGTAGTCGCCTTCCGTCCTCCCCCGATCAAGCGATTCCTCGTGGGTTCGGTTTGAAGTGTGGCCCTGTAAGGGTTATTTTACGTGAATGACGGAAAGTATCGATTTCCCCAAAGGGTAGCCCACTTCCCGCCCTCCACAACAGAACCATCCCGCTTTAAAGAGTCAGGCCCATTTCAGGCAACGCCTATTTTTGATGACTCCATGTTTGTGGATGCAACTGAATGTTGCGCCTGAAAATTGGGAAAAAAATTGCATCCTACTTATATTTGACACGAGAGTCATCTAAAATAGGGGTTACCTGAAATGGGCCTGATCCTTTAAGGAATGAAGCAAGCTAACTAGAACGGAGCTGCATAAAGGTTCGCACCCTGCTTAGGACCTAGGCTTAGTTGCTCAGTACAGTATCCCACCAGCAGTCTCTTTATCAGTCAGCTCACTTTAATCGCTCCTCGTTCTTCCTCCACTCTCTGATACTGCTCTCGGCCACGTTGTACTCCCTCCCGGCAGCCCTGTTGCCCATCTGCTTGGCAAAATTGATAATATCGAGCTTCTCCTCGATCATGTACTGCTGAAAAAATGAAACATTAAAGATATTGGGCGACGCGACAGTGCGGCTACGTCGTTGCGCGCCGTCACCTCCCATTAAAGATATTGGGCCCCGCGACAGCGCGGATACGTCGTTGCGCGCCGCCACCTCCCATTAAAGATATTGGGCGCCGCGACAGTGCGGATACGTCATTGCGCGCCGCCACCTCCCACTAAAGATATTGGGCGCCGCGACAGTGCGGCTACGTCGTTGCGCGCCGCCACATCCCCGCGCACACTTTGCGAACTGGCAGTTCAGAGCTTCCTATCATTATATTTACTCACAACTGGAAATAATATGCATTGTCGTACCCCTATTTTGAATGTTATGGTTATGATAGATGGTTTTTAAAATCACAAAAATGTTTCACTATGTATTATTATCATCGCCAAACCTTTAGTGTGCGCAGTGGTTGCATCGGCTTATCCTGATTGGTAGCGTCTGTATTCTTACGCTTCCGCGACACCCGTTTCCGGACTGCCTCCTCGTCTGACGAAGAAGCGGACATCTGGAAATGGGAAATTACAAAGTCGCTCCTACGAGACCAGCACAACGAGGGTTCGAATATCTTATAGCGGGCAAGCGAGAGAGAATCAGCTGTCAAAAGAATGCCCTTATATTATTTCTAAAACATGATGCTTTGCTATTTCGCCCATTTGCCATCACAATTATTGGTAGCTTAATCAAATAACTTAATTTTAATTACTAATTACTATAACCTTGATTGCCTTACAATTCATCAATGCAGCCGTTATTACGGTCTACAACCCCGCTTCGCTAGATTCCTACATATCTTTTCTGAAAACATGCGCTGCGAAACATTTACTGTAACCGTAATTAATGCTTCAAGTTATAATTGAGTGTGAAGTACGGTTTCATTTTGGATCGGTGGTGCGTTTCGTGCTTACCACCTTCTAACTAATACTTCACATGTGACCGTGTAACCGCAAAACATTCATAATGCGGGACATGCTCGGAAGTCCAAGTTATATTCAAGACATCCCCACATCCCGTGTCATGTATCTTGTCACTTACGCAAGCCCTCAACTACGCTCCCTTATTCTGTTTCTCTCAGATTTACTGATGATCATGGATTGATCATCACACAAACTGCGCGACAAAATCCCATTTCCATGGGTCTGAGTGTCTCCGTGGACACGCAAGAACTCGCAGTGTAAAGTGCGGTGTAAGAGAGATATGCGAGAGTGAGAATGAGGGAGATACTCCTTGATACCTAACCCAAAACCGCATGATAGGCTTGAAGAAACCAGGTGTAAATTTTCATGATTAGGTGGAGGGACGGGCGGTAACATCAATGGGGGAGGGGGGAGTAGACTCAGGCACTCAGGCGCTTGGGTCGGATATATTTAAATGATCCTGCCAAAAAATCCTCTTGGCAAGTCATAAGCGTTTAAAGGGATAGGTTCACCTCGAATTGCACCTTTTTTTATAATTTATGTTGATAGTATGACCTATGACGGTTAAAATGCGAAAATTGCAGTAAATTTAGTTGCTCCCCGTAGTAGGAGAGCTTGCTCAAAAAAAGCTAAACTACCTCGAATCTATAAAACAATTGGAGTACCGCAGCCATGGTATGTGGGAAATAGCGCAGCCGGGCTGGAGACTTAGAAAATACAGGGCCCTTTTATCATCCTGTGTCTATCACAACAATATCTGCACCTCCAGTCCTCCTGCACTATTTCCCACATACCATGGCTGCGGTACCCCAATTATTTTATTGATTCGAGGTAGTTTAGCTTTTTTTGAGCAAGCTCTCCTACTACGGGGAGCAAAGGAAATTTACTGCAATTTTCGCATTTTGACCGTCATAGGTCATACTATCAACATAAATTATAAAAAAGGTGCAATTCGAGGTGAACCTATCCCTTTAAGTTTAATTAAGGTATGAGCTCACTTCATGCCATGTAAGGCTAAGATGATAAGATCCTTACTGACAATGAGTAGCTATCTACTCTACATTATGTTAATCTGTTTCAATGACTAAAAAATCCTTAGTATTGAGCTCATGCGTTCGTTTTCTAATATTCATTCGTTTTCTATTATACATGTAGATTCAAATATACATATAGACATAGACACCCCGGATCCCTAGGCCCATTCTCAAAAATACGCTTGATCATGCTCCCTGAAGCTAAACGAAATGTTTGGGGGCAGACAACTTTCCATTCGCCGCCCGGGCCGCGCTGTAAATAACATGCGCGGAGGCGCGTCAGCTGCTGTGCGCTCCAGTGGCCGGGCCCGTGGGCCGCTGGCCCGCAAAAGTGTACTGGACCGGGGAAAAGAGCGGAGGAGCGCAAGATATGGCGCAACTGATCAAAAACTAATGGGCAAGGTGATATGGGGAGTAGAGAGTGGATAAGAAGGCTGGACATATTATTAGACTCCATCGCATAACTGCTGCACCGACAACTTCGTCAGCAAAACTATTGAAAGAAACGATAAGCAAGCTCAGGAAGGTCCAGAAGGGAAAAGTCTAGTGATTGTGGCATCAAAATCACACAACCACAACATTACATGAAGACGATGAAGATAGAGCACGGGAGTTACTTACTATTAGGACTGTTACGTAGACACGGATACGGTAACCGGTAGGCAATAGCTATGACATTTGAGTTTCAATACGCAACCACTGTGGCGTAACTGTAAGTTCGCGCAATTTCCAAATCCGATACAAAATCAGTCGCCAATCGGAGTCGGATTCATTACTTTCGTTACTCATTGATGACAAATGAGATCTTAGTCAAAAAATTATCTTGTCTAGTCACTTCGGGCTATATAATAGAATTTAAGAAACAAATGGAAGATGACTTATCTCCTTATCACACACTACATCGACGATAAAACCAAACCCATTGTGCACAGTTACGTCGGTTGCCGGAATCAACCTTACAGTATACGACAAGAAAAATACTGTACAAAGCGAATTCTCAGAAAGTTATGTAGAAGAGCTAAAACACCATATACGGCATGCGGAGGATACATTAATAATATATACACTATACTACATGGCACCATAGTAATACACAGTATATAACATGGCAACCTACAAAATCACAATACCTTACCTTTTGGACTGAAGGAGGAGCAGGCCCTTGGCCTTGGGCCGTTGGCGGTAGAAGAATAGACATCTGGTCCATGAGCGCAAGAGTGTATATTATAGAACTATGCCATGCGCGCGATCAAGCAGCCATAAGGTGGATGGGGGACGAAAAGCTTGAGGCGAACTCTCTCACTCTCTCTTTATCTGTTTCTCTCTTTCTTTATATCTCATTCATTTCATCTCTCTGTCTCTGTCTAACTCTCTCTCAGACAGCTGTTGTAAAACGGCTCCTGGGCAGCAAGCCGGCAAAATCCTGGGCCAGAGGCCCGGCTGCGCGAAAGAACCGAAAAAATTGCGACACCGACAGACGCGCGTGATCTACGCGCCCAGTGGAATATAAGTGATTGGCTAGAAAAAAACAGCTTTGTAACGTTATTAGCCATTAACTATCGCTATATTCAAAAACCAGCCGTTCGAAGAGCCCTACCGGGCTCTTCTCCGACTGGAGGAATCGGCCTATTGTTTCCCTATTTAAAATTGCTACAATGTAAAAAGTTAACTCTCGTCTCTTTCTCTTCCGTGCCACTTACATTCACACGTCTCTGATTGTGGAAACGTATAATAATCAGTTTGGATCTCCACTCGACTAATGCTACCATGCAAATTTGCCATTGACGGTGCTTATGTAGAGCATATTGCTACCCCTATGAAAGTAGCATAGCTCAACAGGTAGAGCGTTGGACTGTGAATCGAGAGAGTGTGTGCTGCTGTGGGTTCGAATCTCGCCAGCGACAAAGATTTTGTATGCTCTTTCGATCGAAGAATTTTCTTTATGAAGGGATTTCGTTGTGCACATAAAAACAAACCCGTGACAAACTCTTCTCCTTTATATAATAAGATAATCTACTGCGACTTAGAAAACTAGCATGCATACTATCTAAAGGTGAGCGCTGTTGAGGTTCCAATTTCCAATTCCAAATTAGCATACCGTAACCCAAGTTTACACATTTTGTCCAAAGGTAAAACACAGGGTCAGGGTTCGAAACAAAAATGACATAACACAGAACAGAGGAGAAGGAATAGCAACGACCGTCGAACGCAAGCAAGTGCATGAGATGTTTTGATGTTTACAGTTAGGAAAGCTGTTTACGCATTCACAAAGCGTATTGCGCGCGCAAAATTTAGGCCGTGAGAGTTTGGTCGCTATTTTTCCTCACTAACGTCTACCAAATTCAGATTATTATATTACTACTACTACAATTCTATGGGGGTAAGCTATGTACGTACCATACAAGAGGAAATTAGCATAGTACATACGCGAATATTGATTGGTACTACGGTAGGAAAAATTCAATAGGATAAATGACACCTATGCTATACTGTAGTAGAAATCCACATATTCAAACTGCGACTATCGTAAAAAAGAAGGTATACGGTATACGGTATAGGAAGCATAGGGTGTATTCTTGAAAACCTTCGATTTTAGACCATAAACAAGTGCGTTACGGGTAGGAGAAAATATGAAACGGCCGCTTTTGCATTCCAGCGAAAGAGACAAAAAGTGCGTGAGCAACTCGCTGGACATTATTTTAAAGTACAACTAAAGTAGACTTTTTTGCAAATGTTTTCAAATATTTTCTCAAATTTTGCAAATGTATTCAAATATTTTACCAAACAAGAGTATAACAAGATTTTGAATGTAAATGAAAATATTTTTTTTAATTAAACTTATCTCCAGTGATCCTCAGTTCGTAATATAATTGAAAATTGAAAACTCACGGTGGGTTTTACAGAGCCAAACGGAGGCATGAACAGTTGTGACATTGATCGATAATAATCGATAAATCGATTGCACAGCACGTAATTACAATAATTAGTTGCAATTATCGTAAGAATTGGAGGACAATTTTGGAGGGGAATATGTTCTAAGAATAAGCCGCGCACCAATCTTGAAATGCTGAATCAGCATATTATGCGCGGGATTTTTTCTAGACAAAGTGTGCTTTTGTAGACACCCCACATGCCCTGCACCCAGACAGGCGGGACGCAGGTTGACAGAGAATAATTAAGCAATTGTTTAATCAGCTTATCAACCTAGCGCAGGTACCATATTACCAGATGGTCAGATATAAAGTTACCACTGCTAATCAACTAGTAAAGTTGTTGAACCACTGCGCCAGGGAACGTTAGATTAGGCTTCACTTAAAAAAAAAATAAGTGAAGCCTAATCTAACAGTAAGGCAGTCTTGAGCCTGAACCAATATACGGTAACCAAATATTGAAGTTGACCCCTTTCCTGTAACACCTACATAATTTTTATAACAAAAAAGAAGTCATAATGATCACTAACCAAATTGTGAAGAACCTTATTGGGCACCATTTTATGAAACTCTACCGTCGCTTGTATTATTATATACTATCTATAGTCGTCTACGTTTTATTAACCCGCGCGGAAGCTATCGTAATCCCTTCAAATTATTAAATATAGACAGTTTTGCATGCCTGATTACTAAAAGCTGATGTGGGCTTATTCGTTACGATTCACAATTATATTGCAAATTTTTAAAGGGAACTTTCCTTTCGTCTCTCTTTAGTGGAGTGCGCCAAAAGAGCGCCACGCGCGCGCCAATAACGCAATAACGCCAATATGTGGGCATGGCACTCCGCGAGCTTTCTATGATTTCTCAGTGACGTGTTCGCGTAAAATTTGTCTTGTATAGTTCAACACCTCTTCGTCGTTTTTTTTAAGAATAGATAATGTAGGTCACTTGACAATAATAAGAAGGTCAGATTAACAAGAATTCTGAAGAAAAAAAATAGCGCATGTGATTCAGTATCTCCGGGAACTGTGTTACAGTCGATATAGATATACCATTTGGAACTGACGCTTGCGTTGTTTTTCATACCTTGAAAGAGACCTACCTTCAACATAAATACAGCACTTGTAGCTACCGTAGTCTTGAGCAGTTCTCGTCAGGGACGCGGTGGGGGTCCTAATTTAAGGATGTGACCAGGTCCGTAAGGGCCTACTAAATGAGGGCCAAAGAATGCGCATAGTCGAAGAATTGGCTGATGAGCTGACGTTTGGCACCCGCACCACAAAATGACAATTGCGCGTCCTTTCCTTCTTTCTTCGCCTTGTTTTTGCTAGACGAGATGGGCCCAGGCCCTTGTGTGGGTCTCTTCATTAACTGACGAGGCCAGTATTTGGGTCTTAAACCTTTTGGGGTGCTAAGAAGATATCGGATTAGAGTGGTAACTAGCGGTACGGTTGGGTTTGAGGTAAGGAACCAGCCTCATCCTTTTCCTGTACTTGCATTAGAAGCATATTTTTCCTGGGTCTGGGTAGTCCCGGCAGCTTGAGGTTCTGAGAAGACATCGGAATACATAAAATGATAACGACAGGAAACTAGTATGTTCCTTTTCACAGACCTACCGCATAATCAAACCGTTCTAGTGGACGTGGCTGATACTAATGTAATGCGGTAACATTCCCTGTTTAACCAATTCAAGACCCTAGTGACCTATGGTTTGTATCAGTATGTAGCTTAATGTAAACCGTATACTTTGGGTTAAACAGTTAACTTTGGGTTAAACCCAATTGCTTAATTCTACCATCTTCGTACTTCTTCATTAGGAGATACATCGTCCGGAAGCCAGGCCATTTCCCTAAAGAGGGGGTGAGGGAATGCGCAGAATAGGTCAATTTCAATTGTTGAACGTCCCCTTACGGGCCCAAAGGCTCTTTCCAAATTGCGAATTTTTGCGCACCAAACGGTTCAACGTTAATTTGGTCCAATTTTGAAAGAGGGCAGGCGGATGGATATGCTAATGCAAGGGAAACTATGCATGAGCTGGCATAAAACATTTTCCTATAGGGTAGGTTGCAAGAATGAGTTAACGTAATTGCGAATCCTACGGGTTTTCCATAAGAAGAAATAAACAATGAAGAAAAATGTTGTGCTTGGATAGCAACTTGTTCGGGTTTTTGCGAAATTCCGACACTATCTAATAAAGTATAAAGAAACATAAGGGGGAGGCCTAAGTTCAAGTTACAGAACTAAGCCGAAAATATTATTTTATATGTATTGCTAGCTGAAGTGACGGTAGATAACTCTAAAAATACTAAAATTGCGGTACTTTCCGTACGGTACTTACTGTAAAATTACGGTACTTACGGTACTAAGGGTTGCAAGAAATAAGAAACAACATGCTGGAACTCAACAAGGTAATTTGAATCCCGACGCTTTGCAGGCCGATGATGGAATGTTTCTGAATGAGGGCCAGGTTTTCTGACTAACGTTGAAATTTTTGCCGCGCACCAATTACAGTAATGGTCCGTGGGGGCGGTGGAAATAGTTGGATTAAGGAGCCGGATCACGGATGTCAATTAGGATGTAAGCCGCTCCAGATCCGCCCCCAATGGTCATCGTGGGCTTTGGATCCGCTTCCGTCTTCCGCCTGGGTGCCGGATCGGTTATGCGTACGTAACAAGATTCTATTGTAGAGTTGTCTACGCAAAACGCTGTGAGTATTACTGTGAAAGATGAAATTAGAGTTTTTCAATTAACATGATTACTATGAAAAATTCGGCGTCAATGGGTAGATACATAAAAATTGGTTTAGCTAGGCTATTTGGCTGGACGGAGTGACAAAATGTTGGAAAATTGCTACGACCTTGCTTGGTTGTTAAATGACAGTAATAAATAGAAGAATATATGAAGGTTTTGGTGTGAGTGTGTCAGTCTAAAAGTGGGAAACTCATAGTTTGTATTTAGCTGAAGCTATTCTGCGCAACAAATATACACAGCCGATCATGTTTATGCCTATCAGACCATTCACATTCATTAGAATAAGGTTATCTCGCACACTATTTTCACGGGGGGGGGGGCTAAGGTAGAGCAACAAGCTTAAGCTTATACTTATGCAAAATATTTGTCTTAGGCTTAAAGCGATATAACATATAACTGCCGGTTTTTGAAAAGTATATCGGACAAATGATTCCCATATGTTGTATGCAAATGAATATAATTAGACTAACAGAATCGCGCAGTTATTTGCATACACTACACGACAATACAGTGTGCAACGCTTCAGAAACCGGTTGTTATACCACTTTAAAGGCAAAACAAAATAGAAATACTGAAGCGCTTGCATCAGCTTCAAAGTCGAAAATCATATCACAGTTTGTATGTGGCGTCTTTGTGAATCAATTCTGCGCGACAAATATACACAGCCGATAAAGCGCGCAGTAGGGAGTGGAGTGATACACAATAAACGTGCGCAAAAGCGTAGATAAGGGTTGGGGTTCTAAAGCCTCAAGTAGACACACTGTTACGGTAGAAGGTATGCAGTCATTCATGGAGGCTTCGATTGATACTTATGTCGGTATTCACTCTCGTAGAAGATTCGTGAGTACTGAAATTGAAATCAGAATACTCGAAACCGGGTAATTTTATAAGTCGCAGTTAAAAGTTAAAGACGAGCAGACCAGAAAATGCGCGAATGAAGAACACAAGAGGTGAACACGTTATTTATTACTGTATGGAAAATAGTTCAGTACAACTGCATCATATGTACAGAATCTGAGTCTCAGAGATGACCTATAGAGTAACCATGTGAAGATGGCCAATGTATGTATGACCATATGGAAAAGCTTAAAACTAATCCTAAAAATGTGAAATTTCCCAACAAAATACGGTGAATAATCAATTGTGCGCGCGCGCGATAACACGCGCAGACGGGGCGCGTTTACAGTGGGAGTCATATCGACCGCGACCGTGCGCAACAAGAAGATAAAAATATTGGAATTCAGTAGTAAACTTCTGCAATGGGGAAATTCTGAAATTCGCAATTCGACGTGGATTGACTATCATGGAACCATGCGGAATACTGAATACATAAAGAAAATTTCGAATCACCATCCTATCAGCTTGTTAATTGTTGATGAGCCAAATGTAATTTTTTTCCTGGGACCCAAGATGGTACCGAAAAGTAAAAGGACGAAGTATACGTGTATACGACTATATAACTATGACTATGGATATGAATAATACGCGTGAATATTATCATGTTCAAAAAACTATCGAAGATCTCTAAAACTTGAGTTATGAACAGTTCAGAAAGTAAATATCATATGGTGCCATATGAAACATTTAATTAAAAAAAATCATAAACGTTTCTTTTGTGGGGCTTTCAAAAGGCCGCGCGGGGGTCACATTGACACGTTTCAATCCCGCGCATCCATATATGTGTAAAACGGCAGTGCTGAGCAAACGGTTGCCTTATTTGAATAGAAAAAAAATGGAATCAATTTCGCATCGATACTATTTGTCTGTGCGTGTGCGCGTGTGACACGAAAAAGGCTTCTTCTGAAGGGGGGTATATTGATGGCACGGTGCGCGACCGTGTGCTCGCACTGATAAAGCACAAGTGCTGGGACGAGCCGCAGTTTATTATTGACGCCTATGGCTATGGGGGCAGGTGTTCCGAAGGAAGAACCTAAGTACGCATACTGTAGGATAATTAGAAAGTACAGTATGCTCCAATCTATTGGTAATTAAAACAGTTTCAGAGAAGTCGTATTATCTCTCTCGGGGGAAATTCAAAATATCTGTGGACGTAGGCTTGATTTAGTGCATACGGTAGCTAAATCTTAAATGATATATCAACACTCAATTAAAATAATAAAAAAACGTTTTACAAAAAAAATGTGCGATTGCCACGAATTACAAATTTATGTTGCGCAGTTTCTGGTGATATTTTCCCCCTAGTTGATTTGCATAAACCGATGTTGTTGGAGTGCGCGAAGGTTTTTTCTAATATAAATGCAATATTGATTTTATTTGAATGATTTTTATATTCACAATGCATAAAAATAAAATTGATCTAGAAAAAAGGGTCACTAATGAGGATGTTTCAAGTTAAGGATAACTTACAGTATAATAAGCCCTATGATTAAGTAAAAGGACACCCAAAAAATGTGTTTATACTATGTTTTGAGATCAATAGATCAATATAATGTCAGTGAAGGAAATACATCGAAAATATAAATATATAAATCTTTTACGCTTCAAGAGCGTGCACCTTTATTCAAGGGTGCTACAATACAGTTTCAAAGTGAGCTTATGACTGCCCTACTTTTAACTTTCTTGACGCTCAGTTAGTGGATAGAGAATTTTCTCCACATCGTCTCATAGATCAAAGAGTGTTGGTATGTAAACTAAATAACTGAGGTGGATATTCAACGGTTGTTTTTTGGTTGTCGATTCTTCCTGTTTTTCTCGATCTGGGTTCGGACGGACCCTTTTTTCGGGCAACTTGGTGGAAGTTTCGCACTCATGTACATAATATAACATTTTTATATTCTAAACAAACAATCAATCAATTAATTGTGACGCTACACTACAAAGTACAAAAGTTAGAAATATTCAAAATTTTAGAGAATATTTCCAGCACGTTATCGAAAATTCATGAGATTGGCAATCCCGACAATTTGCCTCGTTTTTCTCCGCCAAAAAATCTTTGACTATTTATGAAGGCGACGAATGCGCGAGTACTCGAAAAATCAAGCGAACGGCCGCCCGAAAATGGAACCTTTGTTGGAAATGTAACATTATGAATTATGAATTCAGCATGCGCATGCATGGCGTTTGCGCGGGATCAAAATATTTTTTGGAGTCAAATAAGGGTTTATTGGATAAGGAGGGAAATTGGAGTAGGAAAGATACACCACTTATTAGAGTTGCGCACCCTGTGGCTAACCTGCTGTAAATTAACCAAACTGAGAACTAATAAGTACTTATTAGTTCTCAGTTTGGTTAATTTACAGCAGGTTAGCCACAGGGTGCGCAACTCTTGGTATTGTATGGGAAGGTGAGATAGGATGTGGCATGCGCAAACCTACCAAGTTATCCAAGACATTGCGCGCGTCTGTGTCACCTCAGCGTCTCTAGCGTATCTTGCTAAGAATATACTAAACAATTAAACATATAAACAAAGAGTCTACAGTATGTAACTTCCGCAGAGAAAAAAAAAACTTTTTTTTCCCAATTTTTTTTTGTGTGGGGCGTGAAGTTAGTCGCTGTGCCGCCAATATTGCGCACGAAAAGCGCTGACTAATGTATGGAATGTGGGGGGCCGCGCATTCGGCAATTTTTGTAAACAATCAAAGAGCGCGGTCTTCCCTTCCCGCACACAGTTTCGATTGACAATCTATTAAATTTTGAATTTAAGGGAGTGTCAGGGATGTCTAGATTGGGATGGAAAACGCGCGTTCGGGGTCGACATTCCGAAAACCCCCTGAATTTAGGTGATACGGAAGATTTGGCCTTGTGTTTTGTGCCCTGGACTTTAGGTGATACAGTAGATTTGAGTTCTTCAGAGCTTTTTCCATGGTGTAGATAGGATGATCGTCGTCCGCTGATTCCTGGTAAAGAGCATAGACCAATAAATAGTTCTGATGCTAATGATTAAGAAACTTGAGTCAGAAATGGTAGAAAAGTTGAGGCTACTTTGCATCATAGAAAAACTGACACTTGTATGCGTACCTCGTGAAAAAATTCAGTGCTTGCGAATTTTGTATGGTTTTCACTTTAGTTGATCTTATTGTTGCTAATGCATATTTCCATAGAAATCACCAATATCTCACATAATTTACAGCAATTTCAACTTTAGGACATTGCAATCGTGCAAATCCGTGAGAAAATAAACTGTAACTACCGTAGTCTCTGCTTAGCGTGTCGCGTTTTTGGACGCGTTGTGTGTCCTTTGCACTTTTTTCGCATTTTCAAAAACCAAAACAAACAGCCGAATGAAGCGAAGCAGACGACGACATTGTTTGTTTGTTCACGTTTTGCTTCCTTTTTCCGTTTTATTCACATGCTTTTCTTTCTAATTTCGTAGTCTTTAACTTGACTATTGGATCGGCCTTGAAATGGTAGCACGAACGGCATTTTTATAGTGTCAATGTAAGATTTAAGATGACGTATCGTGGCAATATTTCAACCTTTGTTCCTCCAGTTACAACTAGTATTAAGCAATAACCACTGGTGGGAATGTAAAAAAAAGTCTTAAGCATTCTTCTGAGCGCTGTCTGACAGCCATTAATGTTTCGTACCGAAACCAGACAGTCCCAACCATATCATGAACAAACTTTACCCAAGTCGGACCTCGGTCTACCGCTAATCGACACGATTATTCATTTTTCTTTATTAACATTTGCAATTTGTTTCTTTCAGTCAGAGTTTCTCTCAGTTTCCTTTCTCCTCAAAGTTCGTCTCCTCGAGTATTCGGCTGGCCAAGAAATAGTCTGTTTTCTTAGAATGCGGAATGAATGTCGCTGAGTGTGAACGGTAAGGTTAATTCTTAGAACGTTGTTTATTTAAGTTTTACATATGAACTCGTTTGTTTCGTATAACATACTCGGAACTTTTGGTTTCGCCGAAGAAGGTGGAAAATTGCATTGCAAACAAGATGCGCAGTACCACAATGTTGCCAAATAGGCTAATAGGCATCATGCCGTATGATATGTGAATGTGCACCCCGTCGTCTTCACCGTTTGTACGTTTATGTCAAAAGGCTGGAGCGGTGGAGCAGACCGCATACCGAGCTCGAGCTACAGACCAATAAACAAAATAATAATTATTATATGTTTTAAACACATATTAAGGAACATAGTTTGTCTGTGCGTGTGTGCCAGAAACTATTTAGGGAGAGGGAATGAAGAAAAAAACGTATAGATAGATAGAATAATAGGAGGAAACTTCAAGCTCATTTCTTTCAATAAATATAAATATGCTACTGTACTGTTTCAGGAGTTGGTTGAATTGCGATGCACTGTGGACCGTTATTGGGTCCAGTAGGCAGTCTGCCGTCGGCGAGCGCCACTGATCCCCTTTGTAAGCTTCTTTATCAATATTATTATTATTATTATTATTGCGGCACTTTCAGTGGCCCAGCGCCAGAATTTGCATTCATTCAGGGTATTTGCAGGATTTTGGTTTGTTGTTCGGAGTTCGGAGTAGTTGTTGTTTTACGAATTTATTTGTTCTTCATGAGGTTTAAGCGTAATGTAATGATTTTATGATTTATTCAAATCTACTAGAGACATTCTTGGTTTTGCCTTTGCTTAGGTCATATCCGAAGGTTATTGTTATTTTCCGTTTTAAATTAATTGCTTTGCAGTACAAGCCACTCAACCCAAAGAGGAGTTGAAAACACAATTTGTTACCCGAGAAGGTTTGTGTCCTTCCTTTTTTCTCTTATCAGTAACTATTCATATGGCTGGGTGACGGTTTTGTTTGTTATTTAGGGCGCATTCGAGATGGACATTTTCCGGAAAAGAAAAAAGGTGGTTCGAGACGGACACCGAGAAAATAAAATAAATAAAACATGCAAAATAATTGCCGAAAACTGAAATGTACCGGAATTCAAACTAAAACCAATCGATCATTTGCATTTGTATGAGTGTAAATTGAATTCTTTTCTGGTGGTCCATCTCGAACCAAACGTTTTCTTTACCGGAAAAAGTGGGAAAATGTCCATCTCGAATGCGCCGTGCGCCCTTACTTTTACTGTCCTGGTTCTTCTGCTGTTCTTTGATGAATAACGATAAGAAGATAGCCAACTCAATTTGCACATTCACGGAGCTTAAACAATTGCTCCGATTTGATTGTAGGGCAAGATATAAGTGATATTTATTTGCTAAGGCAAAGTATATCCATATATAGTGCATAGTAACTTAGTAATGTATGTTTTTAGGTACTTACCGCGTGATGACATTGGCCGAGTATTCGCGCCCAAACCGCGCACCATTAAACCCAATGCCGGTAAGGTTCTTTTGATGTGTGTAAGCCGGTATGCCTAAATATTCTTTCATCAAGTAGTATTAGGGCGGATACATCATGTGATGTGAGTGCTCCTTAATTTCTCAATAGCCGCATTCACATGTATTGCATGCAACGTTTCTGGACACTGGAAATTCAGTTGTCCAGGACACATTTCACAAACTACGTACTTACAGTACCGCTTTGAGTTTTTTTTCATTCCATTATTTTAAGGGTCCAGCCACCGGAACTCTTGGTGCTGCCGCTGCGGCGGCCGCGGCGCTAGCCGGCGCCGGAGCCCCGGTACGCGTGTCGTTCCTCTCGATGGACAATTATCACTGTAATGGAGTCGAAGCACATCCAAGTGCGGCACACAGTCCTCTGGGTACTGTGCGCGAAAATGGCTCCGGAGACGATAATGGAATATTGGAGAATGGCTGCAATGGAGAGAGGAATGATATCGTACGTTGCTTGTTCTATTTGTTTTGTGAGAGTTGCTCATAGGCTCATGAGCGTGCAATCGGATTCAAGATACGTACCATAGTAGCTTTTGCCTACTGCCTAGTATCTGAAACATGGTGAGTTCCCGGTGCCAAAATTAGCATCCATATTGAATACTCGTACGATGCGAGTAAAATCACGTGCCGGTATGAGTCACCTGCGGAATGGCTAATACCGCTCAGACCTCAGTCCAGAGACTATTTGTGTATTGAAGTAAAGCTTATCATTGATAAATCCAAAACTGTGTATACATACACCTCCATTTACGCACGGGGCTTTATTCGTTTTTTATTACTTTTGTTTATGACCCCGATCTAGATTCATCAGTAATAGGTTATTTAGTGGCTTTTGCCTTGTAAACTTCCTAATTAGTTGTTGTTGTTTGGTTTATACTTGATACAAAATAAGGAGTAAATGGTTAGGCGGACCTTGTGTAGAATGTTTTTTTTATTTGTTTTATGATATGACATTTTTTTTCAGGTCGATCCTTTACTGTATGCTGATCGGATTTGTTTTAACGTGGGCCGTGAACTATTTGTTTACTTGTACAGGTGCGGATATTGCATATTTTGTTATTTTTTTGTATGTTGTGTATTGAAGAATATACAAAAACTATACACCTCAATTTAAACGATATAATGTATTACAGCGCAAAAACAAATGCGTAATGTTTCATTGTTTGTTGAAATTTTATGGTACTGCATACCTATTTAATAACACCAGCAGCATAATCAGATTACAAAATCAGATTAATTCTGAAATCAGATTACAAAGTCAGATTAATTTTGAATTACGAGTGGCTGTATTTATAAATTATAAAACAAGCATCATATGTGCGAATACTTCACGTGTGTTCTTATGTAAATTCCTCGTTCATGCCTTATTTATGTGAGCCTGCGGTTGGTTGGGTGAAAAGATACCACAACTTTGCATAAGGCTACGTATAATTAGCATTAATACCTGGTTTAAAGCGGTATAGCAGCCGCCTTTTGAAACGGATTTGAGGTATCTGCATTCCCATGCTTCATATGCAGACGAAGAAGATTAAATCAAGCCATCAAACTCATTCGAGCTCACCACAGCACAACTACATATGATATGAATGCAGTTTTTTTTTTTTTTGTCATACGTTTAAAAAATCGGCCGTTATGTTATACTGCTTTAACAAAACTAGTTTAGAGGAACCGAGTGCGCGGCGGACCTGAGCAAACCGATCGATAAACGAGTTTACAAGGGAACTTATCCGACGTGTCATCATTTCAACTCGGAGACTGCCACACCAACAAGTTGCAGGTTTGGAGTTTTGGAATACTTTCTTGTTTAACTGCAATTCCCTTTTCGTTAAATTTGGTAAACTGGGCTTGTAAATAGGTAATGTGATGTAAATTTGAGGTAAAGAGCGACGGGACTTTGGGGTTGGGGATAGTGGTATTATTCTTATTATTATTACTAAATTACTGTTGATGTTGTTGTTCTGTTGTGTAATTCTCTATTTTTTAGTCTAATCGTTGGTTTCTCCGCCGGGCAAATACAGCTGATCGATCCGTTTCAAAAGGAGTATACTGGTAAGAGAGTTTTATTTACGGGTTGGCTTTTTGCATGGCTTTGTCATGATGGATGTTTTTTTTGTTTCCGACTGTTTTTTTTTGTTTCTTGTTCGGGCTCGGCCGCAGTACGCAGTACTTTCTATGCATCTGTTTTTCTAATATCCGCGACCAATAATCTTTTCAAGCTATTTGTTTGCATATGTCTGTGGAGATCCAGGTACATTCTTAATGCGAATAAAGTGATTTTAAAGCGAAAAAAAATAAGAATCAGGATCAGGGGATTCATGAGGATGGTACACACGGCACTTGTGTGGTTTGTGATGTGATACATATCCAGTGTCATTGCGTTACTTAGTTTTTTTTTCTGATTATGATTGTTTTCAGTAAGCCGATTATACAACGAGGAACGTCTGATTGAGAAATCGTCCGTGACTTGTCTAAAATGGGTCCCTGGTAAGCTTTTCCATCTTTGTTTGTACGAGCAGTATCTGATGCCTGATGTTTTTACGCTGTATAGTCTGTGAATCCAGAATTCACGTTACTTACACTTACACTTACAAATTTATACTTACTGTACGGTATCCTCTTATTGGTGCTAATGGTTTGGTCGAACTTTGAATTTTTGTCTACCCACATGCCCAGTTCCGCTCTGTGTTTTGAGTGTTTTCTTTTTTAGGATAGTATCGCTTTACTTTTATTTGATGCGTTTTGTCAGGAAAGGAGAGTTTTACCTTTTACGCTGTGCTGTATTGCATTTATTCTTGAGCACTTGAGCTTTAGGACAGCCAACCCATTTTCTGGTTGCGCACTCGTCAGGAATGATGTATTTGTATAATGAGGAACTGCAGTGTCCGCAGGCCCCGCCTTCCTATCAGATATTTAAACAGGTTAGTTTAGTTTTAGTCAAGATATAGACAACCGCAATAGTTTTTCTCAAGTGCTGTGAAGTAGTCAAATGTTGGACCTGTATATTGCTTTACATTATTTTTAGTGATTGGGCGAATATGTAAAGAAGTGCAGTATTTTATTTCGTGTATAAGTATAGTTTTGAGTTTTCATTACCTGTATACAATGAAAGCAAATGCATACGCTCATTTTTAACGAGTCTTTTCGTTTTCCTTATTTCCTTTGTGTAAAACTGTGGCGAGTACAAAGCACTCTGTGATGTTTGAGTTTGTTTGGTTGGTTGGTGTAGTTTTTTTTAAGTTTGTTCTCGTTTTAGGGCGACCGTTTTACAATATCAACATGTAAGACGAAATCGAGCCGCAACCCCTTATACAGGTTGGTGTTTAATTTTGATCGTTGTCGTTTTTCTGTTTCTGAGCACTTTCATATGCTTCTTTGGTGCTTTGTATATTGTATTTGGCTTTTTTGTGTATAATTTGCAAATTGCATATGGGCGCGTAGTTCAGTTTCATTTGGAAATTTGGAACACATCCCTTGCTTCGATACTCGTATTCAGTATTCATTCGTTTGGAAATGCTGCTATAATTTAGGTGGCAAATCGGAGATGGTGCTATTTCTCAGTTTGCATTCACCTCTGATGGCTCCATGCTGGCCACTGTGGGTCATGTAAGTCCTGAGTTTTAATTTTAATTTAAAGTACTTTCTTTCGCAACCCTTGGCTTAAATTAAATGGTTATTGAGCAAGGAAGGGATATTGTGATTAAAAATTTATTGGAATCATAAATCGCGGTGTGTGTCTTTTCTAAACTTTTCGTTTGTTATGTTCATCAACTCTCGACTTCGTCTAGTCCGCAGGCTTAAGGTTATTCTGGTTATTAAGGCGGGTTACTAGACGAATAGGTCTATAGGACGACGACGGACCTAAGGTCAATGTTGAACAGTTGAACAATTGTTATTGTCCTCGTGTCATAGTCATACTATTATGTTTACAGGACGGCTTTTTACGGGTGTTTAACTATCATTCCATGGAACTTCTCTGCTATATGAAGTCCTATTTCGGAGGTTTATTATGTTTGAGTTGGAGTCCAGACAACAAGCTCATTGCGACAGGTTAGTGTTGTATTTTGTATTTTGTAGTTATATTTCATTTTTTCTTTGTGCTTATGTTGTTGTGTAAATTACTTGAAATATATTCCATTGTGAGTTTTTTTTATTACTTTCGTGCTTTCTTTGTCAAAACGTGTGCCGTTTTATACGCGAATTTATGCTTCATGCGTGAAGTTATTATAATTTTCTGACTTTGGCACATATCCTATGGCGCTCGACCGGCCTGTGTACTACACACTTTTTGTGTTATAGCGAAACCAAGACATTCAGTTATTTTCAAAATAGTTTTGTTATTTAATTGGAAGCATTTTAGGTGGTGAGGACGACCTCTTAACCGTGTATAATGTTGCGGAAAAGCGGGTGGTGTGTAGAGGACAGGGACACAAGAGTTGGATCAGTCAGGTGCGCGTTTTGCTTTGATTTTGGTTTGATTTGCTTACAAGGGGTCGGCAGCACCGTATGACCGTATGGTGAGCGATTGAAAATTACACCTCATGGGTAAACGAAGTATGGTGAATTAGTGAATAAGAGTAAAACATGTTTGTAAAATTTTCTGCGGTCGTCTGGGAATGGTAATGCGTGTTTGATGTTTGTTGGGTGCGAAGTTGCTGTGTCGTGTATCTTTACTTGAACTTGTACAACAGTACAACAATGCTATATGGACGTGATTTCTAATTTTTAGTTTTGTGTGAAACATTAACATATCATTGAAAATAGTTTCCCTGAGTGAATAATCCGGTCATGAGGGCAGATACCTAGATTTATGTTTGGTAGATTGTTCAGTCCTGAGTCCTGATCCGCTCATGTTATAACATTCTGCGCTCTGCGCGAACGCGAAGAACCGGGTTTAAGTCAAATATTTATTAACACATAAAAGTTTCGCAGAGTAAGCCTCTGACCCTGACGCCCTGACCTAATGTGTGTTCAGGTATCCTTTGACCCATACACGTGTTTGCTGGAGGGCGATGACGCTTTAGCTGCACAAGTCAGTTTATTGGATCTTCGGGATGACGATTTGAATAAAGGTTGGTTCATGTTGGTCTATTCTTTTAGAAATGCCAGAGCTCCTGATCTTGCTAATTGTATTTTTCGAGTTGTTGGCTTATTTTGCACAGTAAATTGGCGGTATTCCTAATAGTGTGTGTGCCATTAGAACTTCTGAATGAGGAAGACAAATGAAACTTTTGTGTCCGCTTCCGGTCGTGTCGTCATTGTTAGGTAAAGACGTAAAGATGAGGTGTAGACTGTATACTATCGTGTCATGTGAACACTCTTCTGGTCTGGTCGTTTAGTATATTTAGTAGCAGTAGGAGAGCGGGACTCCCCTCTTCTTTTAAGTATCTCAATTGTGTTAGATTGTTTACGATTATGTATTCTTCTTTCAGCTGGTACTTCAACGTCATCTGTAGTTCATCGCCGTGCTGCCCCGCAAACGCAGAGCTCCCTTTCGCGACTCTCATTCGCGTCGTTTGGTACATCGATGGGCGGACCGATGCATGCACACTCATTGGGAATCTCTTATCGGTAGGAATTGTTTTGTTTCTGAACCCTGTTTGACCAACAATTTCCGTCGGATCTTCTGTTCTGTGCGCCACCAAAAGTGAAACGCGCAAAGTATAGAGCCGCAGACAATTTTTGACGTTTTCACAGCTTCCTTTATAAGTAAGTGGTGGTGCGATCCGTGCCTGGTACTTCGTTATGTTTCGGGCAGAGCATTTAGTCAGGATTTAAAGGGACAGGCCCATCAAAATAAACCTATATTTACGATACGTTCATAATGACTATCCTCCATTTTTATTACAATATATACAAACTAAATTTCACATTTATTTGCCATTGAAAACTTTTTTCCGATGCGCTCAGCTCAAATGTATACCGTAAAGCCGCAAATATCCTTGTCGTCAATGCAAATTTATCGTGAAATTATAATGCGATTAAAATTTGCATATATAGCTTTGAAATCTGCAGTTTTATGGTATACATATGCGTTGAGCGCATTGGAAAAAACTAAATTTCACCATTATTAGCCCGAGACAACTTTTTTCCAATGCGCTCAACGCATATGTATACCATAAAACTGCAGATTTCAAAGCTATATATGCAAATTTTAATCGCATTATAATTTCACGATAAATTTGCATTGACGACAAGGATATTTGCGGCTTTACGGTATACATTTGATCTAAGCGCATCGGAAAAAAGTTTTCCATGGCAAATAAATGTGAAATTTAGTTTGTATATATTGTAATAAAAATGTTGATAGTCACTATGGACGTATCGTAAATATAGGTTTAGTTTGATGGGCCTGTCCCTTTAATGTTGATCCAACGATTGGGTAACGATTGGTAGCACATTGGTCGGTCAAAAAAGCGCATGAATGGTTTTCTGGTTTTCTCATTGGTTATTTGTAGCTCAATTCGACGTGTGTATAGGCACTCAGAAACTATTACCTTATACCTTATTGCGTGGTTTAGAATCTTGACTTATTGCAAATGGGTATAAATATATGCAATACATGAGTTTAAAAGAATCAAATGGATTGGAAATTAAAGCGAAATGCTAGCCCCTCTGGAAAATTTGCATATGATAAGCAAATCCTATGTATCCTATGCTAATTCTGTACGATCGTCCACGGCAATCGTACAAAATTAGCATAGGATACATAGGATTTGCTTATCATATGCAAATTTTCGAAGGGGCTAGCATTTCGCTTTAATGGGAATTGTTAATTTATGAGCAAAACCCTTATTGTGGTCAAAAGATTACCCTGCTTTAGAATCGGAAGTGTTGGCCACGACACTCAATTGTGTTTGTGGGATATAACGGACGATTTGTTACGGGTTTGTTGTGTTTTAAATGGTCGTTCGTGATATCGTAATCGTAAGGAACCATGGCAGATGAGCTCCTTTTTTTATCTAACAATACGTTTTGTAAATTGTTACCTAGTAGACGTAGACAAGTACACTAAAGGATACGTCTGTAACCTATAGGTGAACTCGCGTAATTTTGCAGACATCTGTTGCAACGCAGCGCCACCGAAATTCAACCATTCTTGCCCCAACGTTAGGTATCGAAATTCAGGTTGGTCTTTTGTTGTAATTTGTAATGTAATTCATTTGCATATTTTGCTTTTGCCATTGGCTTTATACACAATTGATCATGATTTGTCATTTGGCCGGTGGCGCTTCCTACTCATCTTACTTTTACGTATTGCCCGATTGCCGTCACATTTATGAAAATACTATTACGAATGTTTGGCTTGCTTATGTTTCACAAACATTGTACTTCACATATTCTTTATTCTCCGCTGCTGATGGACGTATCGTAACATCAAATAAGACCTACACTGTATTTGTGTTTACTTTCCTATTTTGCGCTTTTCTGTGTTGCCTAGTGTTTAAAATTTGAGATCCAGAGAATTCGCCTCTAAAGTGTTCAATAAAAATTCTTTAGTTAATCTTTAGTAAACGAATGAATAACTGAATTTAGACGACGAGCAAATTGGACCCGGTCAACGAGCAAAAGTCTTCTGTGCCTACTCCGCACAAGGAGAAGAAGAAGAATCGATTACATAGAAGGGGCCTCACCCTAGCGGCCAAGCTAACCGGAAGCGGAAGCGATCGGTATGTTTGTACTTGGGGTTTTTGTCCAATAAAGGCTCAGGTAGTTGTTCGCTGTTCCTCTCTTATATGAGGAGCTAGCGCTTTGCATTTTCAGTTGTGTTCATTTGTTTGTTTGTTTCTCGCAACGCCAATTATCCTTTGTTAGCTTGGCTTTTTCCGTACACTGGGTTTCGTACACTTCGTACATGTACACTCCACACACTGTTTTTCCGTGCTCGCTTTTTCCAACGATTACAACTAAGAGTCCTGTCCTCGGATATACGGGTTCTTAGCACTTGTCTGAAACATATTGGGGCTAGGGCGCGGTAGCGCGCCTAGCCCTTTTTGGTTCTTCTCCGGGGTCTGCGTCTTTTTTTCACTCTTTTTATAACTTTTCAAAAAAACCATTTTTACATCATGTGCCATGACTAACCTACCATCTCTAATTTTTTAACCCTGTTCAAATTTCAGTAATCGTGATCCTGCGAGCGCGGCTTCTCGAGCGCAGGCGCTAGAAGAGGCACGACTTCTGGGCACTCGAATCTGCCCCAGAATAGATGAGGTGCCGATGATCGAGCCGCTCATCTGCAAGAAGATTTCACATGAACGGTTGACGGTTCGTTTTTTGTTTACTTTAGTTTCTAGTGTGTAGTTTCTGGGATGTTTATTATCATTTGTATTGATTTTTGCCACGGCGAACTGTTCCTTTTTCTCTAACACGTTATTTTCTTTCAAAGGCGAACAAGTGTGCTATGCTAAAGGTTCTGTACATAATATCTTCATTTATGTATCGTTTTTTATTTAGTGTAGTATTAATATTAATGGGGTTTCCAAGTATGCGTAGCTGTTTCTGTCAAATCTACCGTGTTTTGGAATATTTGATATATTGATATGAAAATTATAAAACAATTCTCGTGTAGTTCCAGAATACGGTAGGTTTTACGCATACATGGAAACCCCATAAATGACTACATTGAAACCTCATAAATGACTACATTGATTATTTTTTGTTAAAATATTAAAGATGTTTTTCTTAAGGTGCTGGAATTCCGCAAAGATTGTTTGGTGACTGCCTGTCAGGAAGGATTCATTTGTACTTGGGCAAGACCTGGGAAGGTATGTCAAGTTGATATTTGTTTCCCTGATATTTCGTCTCTGTTATCTTTTTCTATTACTCCTCTATTAATTGTTGAACTACTCTTCTTTTCTTTATAGTCGTTTCGTGGCCAAATTAAACATTACATATTACATTTGGAATTCAATTCAAGAAACGACTCATTCCAGGGTTCCATGTCACTAATGAAACGGGAAGTGAATTCGCCGTCGGGCCTGGTCGGCACAAACCCCGGGGAGAACATTCCCAATGGGTAAGTTTTCCTTCATTACTTTACCATGTATAGTGGTTAGACGTTCACTAAACCAAGGAAATTATGTTTCATTACTTTTGTGTATGGTTATTTGCTTATTGTACGGTACGCAGTCCGCAGTGTATACGTTATGCATGAGGCTAAATCACTAATTCACTATTGTTATTCTGCATACTTTTTTTCACGCCGGGCTAACTTTTTTTCCCTCCTTTTCTGAGACTATCTATCACAAATACAAACTTTTTAATTTACTACTTTTTGCAGATACAATGTACCCTGCAATGCTGGAACATTCTCTTCTGTATCCACGTATCCAGGCGGTGTTTATTGGAACGGTTAGAATAAGAAAGAAAGAAAGTAAGGATTCCAGATTTGTTAGTTTTCTAGTTTAGTTTTTGTTATTATTACTTAATTAAGTTCCTCTGTTCCTTCGCTCAATTTTTTTTTAATTTATGATTTTTCTACTGGATTGAGTTGGCTATAAGCTCAATTTTTTTGACAGTTCGCACTTGTAATGTTTTTATCGATTTTATTTTGAAAGTGAACGTAGATCTGTAGCCGTGTAAGTAGTGGAATGGCTGACCTTACCTTATATCTATGAGATGTTGGTTAAGGGACTTCTTTAAGGTTCTATAACCGTAGACTGGACGGTACACCGTACCGTACGACTTGACTTGTAAGAAGTTGGATTTAAGAAGAGGTAAGATCTAAGATCGGAGATTCTGTAATTTATTCGGTTCATCTGTTGCCGTGTAATTAGTGGAATGGCTGACCTTACCAGCCTTACCTTATAGCTATGATATGTTAGTCTGTTAATTAAGGGACTCACATCAGTGGAATGGCTGACCTTACCTTATAGCTATGATGTGGTACTCACATAGGGTTCTATTACCGTACGACTTGTAAGAAGGTAAAGGTAATATAGGTAAGGTGAGAGATTCTGTAATTTATTCGGTTCAATTTTTGAGATTACTGTGGTTGTGGTAACACACCCACATATATATTATTAGTCGTGTTAATGAGCTTTCTTTGTGATTTGCCGATATAAGATTAATAGACGGTTAGCTCACTTTTTAATATACTTCCGTACCTGATCATAATAAGTCAGTATTGATTCGTAAGGGTGTTTATGTTCGTATAATTTGAATTTCTATTATTTATTAATATGTTATTTGACGAATTTGCCCATTTTTTTCTACGCTCGGTGACTTGTATGGGGCCTGTACAAATTTTAGTAATGTAGTGGTATTTTAAGTGTCTATTCGTTTGTGCTTGTACATTTTTTGG
Source organism: Pelodera strongyloides (assembly GCA_036852015.1). Taxonomy (NCBI): domain Eukaryota; kingdom Metazoa; phylum Nematoda; class Chromadorea; order Rhabditida; family Rhabditidae; genus Pelodera; species Pelodera strongyloides. Next base: position 52,985 of record JAANDG010000549.1, read on the forward strand.
TCAATAAAGTTTTATAATTAAACTTTAAGTGATGTTATTGGTTGTTTTTGGCTGTATGGTATGCGGGCGTATATCGATATTTTGGTGACTTGCATTTATCATTTACATTATTGTGTAGAATATAATTCAACTCATGGGTAGGTTTTCTTTTCTTTTGTGACTTTGGCTATGATGATTTGTTTGTAGCTAGACTTGTTTGCTAGTTCCTCTGACCCTGATAGGGTAGTGTCCTTTAATTTTATTTCCGTTACCTTTAATGTTACCGTAAACTTGAGTGTAATTCCAGAATGGCCGTCCCTTCTGGTGGTAACAGTGGAAGCATGACATCGTCGGATTCTCAGAATGCCGCATCTCAGTTGTCGAAGCAAGAACAAGAAGTATACGATCGTCAGATCAGACTGTGGGGAATGGAAGCGCAGAATAAGTGAGTGGTTTATTGCTTAGTGAGTTTGGTTTCAGTGTAGTTAGTATGTAAGGCTGTTCTTAGGTTGATGTGAGCTTAGGCTTTGCAAGGTAAGTATGTCGATCGGTTGCTCCCTAGCACTCAGAATTCCTATGATGTTAAAGTGGTATGACGCGTGGTTCTGAAGGATTCCTATGCTGTTAAAGTGGTATGGTGCGCGGTTCTGATCCGGCAGAGAATGGAACACACTAATAACTAATACCGATCTAATTTTACTGAAGGCTGCGCTCTTCATCTGTGCTCGTTGCTGGTTTGAGTGGTTTGGGAGCCGAAGTGGTGAAGAATCTCATGTTATGTGGAATCAAATCGATGACACTTGTTGACGATCAGAAGGTAGGTATCCATTTGAAAATGTCCATTTAATAGTACTTCAATATGAGGGCGGGGGCGGGCACGTGTCAAGCTTTTAGGTAGAAAATAGAAAGTCTTGGCTTATTTTTATTGAATATAGTCCTAAAAGCTCAACGCGTGCCTAATGCTTAGATGATCACAAGGTGTGTTGTACGCTTATATCATGTATATAATCACTATATCTAAGTTGTAGTAAAGTATGTGTGTTCATCGAAGCATTACACTCAACATTGTGCCATTGAACTAGGAGCGACAATTTCTCATCAGTAGTTCAATATTCGTACGTATTTTTAACGGTTTTTCGGCGGCCGCCCCACATATTTCCAATTTTCACTATTTATTTCTTAGGCCTCCGAAGACGATAAAGTATGTAATTTCCTCCTCGAGGATGAATACGAAGGAAAGAATGTGAGTTGAGTTTTAAATTGTTATTTTGCGTTTTGTACTGGGATTCCGGGATCCTCGATATTCCAAATTCACATTGTAAGTAATCGATCACAACAAGAATGAATCAACTTTACTTTTCTCTTACCTATTAGTTTATTGAAACGAACCATTTCCCCCGCTTTAGCGAGCATCATCAAGTGCGGCCAAAGCGCAGGCTCTGAACCCGATGGTGCCGCTGACCGTTCAGGAAGTATCAGTGACCACTCTTGGTGAGTGATTTGTAATTGTGACAAATGTTGTAAAAATGGTAATCGTTTGACGGTTTGGCCCACAGTGGAATGGATTTCGAAGAAGATGACGCGTCAAAGTTACTCTACTTTAAGGTCCAATAAAGGGTTTAGGAGCTTGGGCTTATCCCACAAACTTTACATTAGAATAGTGGTTTGTTTGTTTGTCAGTGACGACAATCTGCTCTATTTTAATCAAACAACAACCTAATCCGAATCCACATTTGGTTCATATAGTAAGCACCATGATTGCCGACTGCTGGTAGTAGAGTTTGTCCTCGCGATAAGACGATAAACGGTTTTCCGGCAAGTGTCGGCAATGGCCCGCCCCTTTCCGGAAAGACCTTTCTTATCGCGAACGGAAAGGACTCTCTTTCCGGCAAATTATCGTTTGCCACAAACGGAAAGGGCGCTCTTTCCGGAAAATTATCGTTTATCGCGAGCAGAAAGGGCTCTCTTTCCGGCAAATTATCGTTTATCGCGAACTAAAAATCTATCTTTCCGGCAATTTATCGTTGTCGCGAACTGAACGGGCTCCCTTTCCGGCAAATTATCGTTTACCGCGAATAGAAACGACTGTGTTTGCGGAAAATTATCGTTGTTACGAAACATGCCCAGTAGCTTGGCGGAAAATGGAAAGCTGTAAATAGCGACAATTGAGTCTTTAAACCCTTACCAATTTCAATGTGTAATTTATTCCTTGGAAAGAGCTTCGCGGCCTGAACAAATAGAACTACTCCATTCATTTCTAATTCAGTGCATTAGTGTGTTACGGCACATGAAGAACTTCTTTGGATTTTCCGAGGAATGAAATTAGCAACCATTTGTATTAAACAGCCTTTGTGATGTTTAATATAGTGTATTTACATTTCAGAGCACAAAGAAGCTTTGCGTTAAGGCAAGGTTACCCTTGAACATCGGAAATGTAGGCTTTGAGCCTTCTATATTTAATCAACGATTGTTGAAGCTTGATTTGTAGCTCATCGAATAGAGCTCATTAAACTTACTGGTTGAAAACATTATCTTTGTTTTCCAACCGTTATTTTCGCTATTTTTGGCTAAGTGAAATATTTTTTGTGGAGCAAAGTTGACAGTAAATTTCTTCACTTGAAAGCAATGAGACAAGTTGCGAATGGTAGTTTTCAGCAGAACGAACAATTATTGTAATGAAAAGTTGAAAACTAGAAGTGTGGGTTCGCAACTTCAGACGTTATTCTCCGTTGAATTTCGTTCCCTGGAAGTTTTCCGTTTGCTTTCTAATGATAATTTTGGAGGAAAAACGAGCTTACAGAAAAACGATCTTTGTGGTTTCTGGCAGTACATGAAAAGACCTTTCGAATGAGGTATAATATATGCCAATACAAAAAATTGCCCGTTTTACTTTATTTCTGCTCGCCTCACAAACAGCCTCGCGGACACCTGCCTCATGCCCCAAGCGCATCATGCCCCACTACCGTACTCTTAATTGCAGAATCAGGCATTTGGCGTTATTTTCGGCGGGAGTTTCCAATTTTGTCAAACATACAGTACTCACAACTGGAATATCAGGCATTTCGCATTATGTTTCGCGTATTTTTCAAATTTTGTTTTTTGGAATTTTCCAATGCTTTTTTGTTTTGGCCTAGCCCTTTTTGGTTTTGTGGGTTTGTGTTATGTTTAGCTAATACTTTATTATGATATGAAATGGGTAGTAGCTGTTATTGTGTGCATTTTACAGCAACACGGTCCCTTTTTAGCCCGGAATTTGTACTCGCATGTGTCATTAGCCGGTCGTTTGTAGTAGACACACGCACTTAACGCTTTCGCTTACTTTTGAGTAACAATATCGCCTTCTGTTTAGTACGTGTTTTGCATGTAGTTGCTTTTCAGGTACCGTGTCAAGGATGGCTACCTATCACAAATGCAAAGGACGCCAGTGCAGCATCGGAATCGATTGCGATCATTACTGGCATTTGTTCTTCTCCCACTGAATGGTACGTTTGTTTTGTTGGTTTATATATTTTCGACATTTTTTTGTGTCGTGTTATCCGTGTGCTGTGATGTATTTGCATTGAGTTTTTATGCTTCCCGTGTGGCAGTGACACTCACAGAGTAGGGTAATTAATGAGCTGTTTCGAGTAGCATCATTATATCAAGTGTGCAACTGGGCGAATCTTTCAACTCAGATTTGAATAACTGTTGCTAGCATATAAGCGCACAACTCGCTCTTTAGATGTACATGAATGGTCACGGATTAGCTGAGACGGGTTACGAATACTGGGAACAAATAATGTCGCAGTGTCAGGTAAGTTCATTCATTATTCATTTTTATTTGTGCCCTTGCCTGAAATTTGTCAGTTTGTCACAGATTTTTTTATGGGTCAAATTGCCCGTTGACGGAATTGCCCGTATTTTACGTATACTATGCTATACTTTTCAGATGGGTGACATCGGTTCTATGCCCATGAGCGGGTTACCTCCCCCTCAAGCCCCACAACCAATGCAATGGGTCACACTTCAATGTCGGGTCCCATGCATCCTGCTATGAATATGGTCTCGTCTAATTTGTAGCAGCTAACGAAGACCATACACGGGTAAGTGTAAGTGATGATATATTCATATTTGTATTATTATCATGTTCATATTATTATTGTGGAATTTTGTCTTGTTTATATGGAGTAGTGGACCGACTTCTACTATTTTTCAGGTTGCTGTTGTTTCGATTTCGACACGTTATGTACACTGGTGAGCTTGTACATACAAGGTACGACCTCAAACTACAGTACATTACCAGTTGTTTCTATAATATAGGAATTCCAGCGTTCCGGAAATTTATTATATTGTTGAAATTGTGTGTTCTTTGCTGTGAGTTATGTTTATTCATTATCCCTTACTAAGAAAGAAACGAATTAAGTTAAATTGTAGCCCTTCTTTTGCCTATGGGATATCGATTTTTTTGTGTACAGTGTTATGCATAATTTAATTCACATGACCATTGAACTGTAGTGGCGATCGTGCGATGTGTTATGATTTGAAGCGAAGGTTAAGGTTGTTAAGTTTCTTGTTTAAGCTACACTGATAGTCCCTTTCCTCTTCCGAATTACAATAGAAAAGACATTAGTATGGAAGATTCCTTTTATTGCAACGTTTACGAGAAAATATCAGCCGAATTAGAGTCAAATTCTAATTTGCATAAGATCACAGTAGCGAAAATTTATGTGACAAGTAAAAACCCGAATTTTCCCCTAGACCGTTTCTCCGGTATACATATTGATATTGCACACTTTGTTAGCAGGGTCATAAGCGTGGGGTCATATTTCGCCGCTGTCTATTGCACTTTAACCCTCAAGCTTCCCCATGATTCGTTCCTTTTTTGCGTTACATTTGATGTTTTTGATTATCCAATATTAATAAACCTTTGTTTGGTGTTTTATTTACATTACCATCGTTTTAGTATGTTTTTTTACTTACGCCGAGTATTAAACCCACTGAATACGATACGACATGGGTCATCTTCGTCACCAGCACCATCTCAGTTCATCAAAACGTAAAAAGGGCGATACGTATTTAACGTTTTTAAGTTACTGAATTTATTGAAAGCGTCACTTTTTTATGTGAAGTGAAAAGAGGAAACGAATTTGCATGATACTTTAATCCTGTCGCAGGGAGATTTCCATGTTGCGTTTTGCCATTTTTAAGTTGTGGTTGTTCGCCGTGAAAAAATTACTTTTCGCGGTAAATCGTTGTTCCGGGAACTTCCGCGAAAAATTGTCGTTTATCATCTTAGTCACCAAAACGATAAACGATTCAAGTTGTTTTCCTTGTCGCCCAGATTCGCGAAACGATAAATTTGCCGTTTGTCGGCGAAAGAATATTTTGCCAAACGATAATTTGCCGTTTATCGCGGAATAATTGTTTGCGACACGATAAATTTGCCGTTTGTCGGCAAAAAAATATTTTGCCAAACGATAATTTGCCGTTTATCGCGGAATAATTGTTTGCGACACGATAAATTTGCCGTTTGTCGGCAAAAAAATATTTTGCCAAACGATAATTTGCCGTTTATCGCGGAATAAATTGTTTCCGACACGATAATTTTACCGTTTTTCGCCAACAATTTTTTTCCGATACGGCTACAAAAGCGTTTTTTTCTTATCGGAAACAAAATTTATCGCGAAGGAAAAGCTCTAGCTGGTAGTGGCTCAAACGCTTAGAAACAAGTTTTCTGAAACATGTAGCTGCAAGAGTTGATCAAAGTTATAGTGCAGCCTTCAGCCAATCCGAGCCAAACCTTTTTTTGTAGTTCCTTGAATTGTAGACTACCAGGAAACCAATGCAGAAACATGTTTTTTTTTATAAAGATAATAAGCCGTAGTTGTTCATTTTGAGCGTTAGTGCTGAATGAGCTGAAAATCTAGATTACGATAGGTTTAACCAATGAATTTATTCCCTTTACATAGATGTTAATGTACAATGTTGAACCTATGTACCTGGTAGGGTAGGTAAAACTACTGTACAACTTGATACCATATCCAGGTGGTGATTGAACCTTGACTCTTGACCCTTTGGGTTCATTTGATATAGATATTTAATAGTTTATTGAGGATATGCAATTATCTCAAACATATCTAAAACCTAAGAGATGTGTTAATTGCATATCCTCAATAAACTATTAAATATCAAATGATAGTATATGTATTATTTCAATCACTGTGTTATTTGTTTCTTGAAGGGATGAACATTTATACATTGCGTTTAGACAAATCTACCTGGTCTCAGTACGATCTGGTTATTGTTTGCGATCAGACGTACGACGTGTGTGAACGAATTGATTCCGAATGCAGAGAGGCACATGTTAGGTGAGCGGATTTTGAGTTTGTAGAAAAGACAACGGCGTGGGTGGTCCCTGTTCAGTAGGGCACCAGACCACCCACGAAGATTTCTTTTTTTCTGGTAATAATGATGGACCTGTTTGGCTTTTCCTCTTGCGGCGTCGATAACACAGAGCTAACTGATTCTAATCATAAAACTGTCAAAGAATGGTAAGGTAGGAAAACTCAAGACTTATGTACAAGGCGTCAGTGCGGTGTCTGAATCGCTCTAACAATAAGGACGTCCCTTCCTTTACTTTACGAATCCCTCAGTATGTTGTTAGTTGTTATGTAGATTTGTTGTCACATGAATGCAAAAACATAACATCGTCCAATGTTAGGTTTATCGCCGGTTCTGTGTTTGGAATGTCCGGATACGCGTTCTTTGACTTTGATCAGCACTCGTTCCTTGTGTAAGTCTTTTTTTTTGGGTTCATTGGTAGGTTTGGTCTATTAGCGACGTGGATTGGGGGTTGCATCGATTGATTATGAAGATGAAGCCATTTCACATCTAATTTTTCTTCATCCCGTTCATTGGATCAGAGCATAAACTTTACGAATGCGATATTATTATTGGTTTTGTAGTGTTTTGTCAAATTTATCAACGCGTTGAATTAGCGGTCGTTAAAGCGGAATACTGGCCGGTTTTTCTTCAGTTGTTCACGATGCGTTTCAAAAACCGTAGGTATTTCGCTTTAATATATGCTCTCGTGAGCTCGCCTGCTGAGTCACCCTATGCTTAGTGGTTAGTAGGGGGGTTAGAAGGAAGTGGTTAGAAAGGGTGAAATACCCCCACCTCCAAAGTGGGCCCCTCAAACTAGACCAAGACCACCTCATATTTAGGTTGCCATATTTTTAGTAAGCAGCAGAAGAACATGCCCGACATGGTGGATATGGAAGTCGACGGGGCTCCTTCAGTTGCACAGACCCTTGATGAAGACGTCTATGAGATACAGGTGAGGGCAGAGTTTAGTTGAATACTGGCTTTGCTCTTCTGCTCCTGTTCCCTCGTGGTTCTCTGCTTCTCTGTTCTCCTCTTTCTATAATCTGTCTTTCTTCTATTTTTATATGTAACTCTTTAAAATTGACCGTTTTCTCGTCTCTGCTGTACTGTCTCTTCTATTGTTCATTAATGAGTTCCCTGAATTTGCCTGTTTGTACAATTACAATTAGCCTTTTTTGTACAATTAGTGCAATCAAATATCCGTTTTTGCCCGTTTTTGTACAATCAAATATTGTACAATTAGCCGTTTTTCATACTGTGAAGTTAATAAAAACACAAAGTATACATTGGGACCAAAACGATGACCGCGTCCCTTTAAAATTCTACGTTGACTAACAATAAGAACTGGGCATTGTATGATACAACATACAACAATCTGTATTTTCAGAAGCTCTCCTACCCGTCAATGAAAGAAGCGTTCAATGTGGATTGGACTTCAAAGAAGCTTCTCCGCCGAGCCACCCGACTTCTTCCCACATCTTATTTCCCAATCAGAGGTAGGGCGAAGAAGTGGAGCTCTTCATATGTTAATTTTGATCAGAAGCACAGTGGCCTTTTGCACGGCCGCCGGGAGCTTCCCATTGGGAGGTGAGAGAAAAAGAGGGATCACGCGAACCAGTGACACGTAGAGACAAATCCTCCCACCCAGGGAGGATCCCGTTGTTCGTGCATAGGGCAACAGGTATTATTAATCCAAGTTTCATGACGTGGGTGGGGTTGGCCGTGACGCGCATGTTACAGTTTAATTTGCGACCGAGGCTTCTGCTTGGGAAGTAACCTTGAAAAGAATTAATCAAGGTTTTTCTGCGAATATGAGTTTTGTATGCCAAGTCTAATCCATTTTTTCTTGTTCTTTTGAACTGATACCGTTTTCAGCGATGTTGCGTGCTCAGTCGAAAGGAGCCCTGACCGGGTCTGAGGAAGAAGTCACCCAGACACTGTACGAGTACTGGAGACAGGAGATTGAGGAATGTGGTCAGAGTGCGGAGAGAGCAACTTATACTGAAGAGGACATGGAGTGGTGAGAGGGTTTTATGATAATATGGTTTATGGAACATATATGTCATACATGAGCAAATACCTGCTTGATTTGATGCCCTAAGACCGAAGTGCTTCCAACCCTTCACTTTCACAACAGTTTCTGGTTTCTACGGACAATGTGCAAAGCTACATATAATACAGCAAGTTGGCCAGAATACGATAATTTTGTATGAGCTGACTTTCAGTTTGACGCCTATTGTTGTTGTGAGGTGTTTTGGTGATATAGTGATTAGCTTGACTTGAATTCTTCAGTCATTCGTCGAAAAACCGTATACCCTTTTCAGTTTCCTGGGCCCTCAGCTCTCATCGGTATGTGCTATTGTTGGCGGACTGTTGGGACAGGAGGCGATCAAGGTAGGCGTGGTTTCCTATGCATAATTCGCTCATTCGTATGCTAATCAATAAGGTGGCGGTTAAATTTTGCGCACACTGAAAAGTGTGGAAGATTTTCGTGTGTAGTAGAAGCAGGGGGCATTCCTAACACCCAAACCTTCTAGTAGCTAGTTATTAGAGTGACTGCGAATGAAATACAGTAGTCACACCTAAAATTTATTTGTCGCTTATCGACCTATCGATTGTACTGACTAGCTGTTTTGCTAGCGATGTTATTGATTAAATGTTGATAATCGATTGATTATCGATTGTTTTCTTTCAGGCGTTGTCGGAGAATGAGTATCCATTCCAGAACCTTTTCCTCTACTCGGCACTTGATTCTGCTGGAATCGTATGCAGTTATCCGCCCAAGTAATTATCTCTTTTTTTTTTGAGAAAGGCCAGTTTTCGTTTTCAAGCACTGTATGTTTATGATAATCTTCTCTTCAAAGATCCATGTTAGAAAAAGCAAACCCCAGGATTGTCCCTCAGTTTTACTTAATTTAGTTATCGAATATCGATTCTCCAACTAATTTTTTATTTGTTTGTTTAAAATTACCAGCTTTCTACTACTTTTACCTCTTTCGGAGGAGAGTTTTTTTTCATGTTGTTTGAATTTTGTTTTAAGTACATTTGTACATTTTACTTTTCACTTTATGAAAAGTGAAGTATTTGCGTGTTGTTTTACATTGGATCTCATTGTGGAAAGCATGCCTAAAAGGCTGAATCAAGCCAACAATTTGCTTTTTTAAAATAATTTAATTGTGAGTATATCGGGGTTGTTTATCACTTTGTTTCGCTCCTTCCGTTCTGTGTCGTTCTATAGCTTTCTCTCTCTTCCCTCTCTCTCAGTCTCTCTCTTTCTCTCCCCCCCCTCTCTCTCAGTTTTTCATAGAAAGGATTTGTTGTATAACTTATGAGCATCCTTGTTTTTAATACAAGTGGGTTCGCGAAGCCCCATCAATTGGAAATATGAGGTATTATTTGTCGTTTGACTCCTTGTGGCATTGTCACACCTGTGAGCATTCTTTCTTCTTATGGTTGATCTTGTTTATCGAAATAAATTATTGTGAAGTTTTTAAGTTTGATTTGTGCTTGTAATTTCGTGAACATAACATTTCATAGAAAGTTTATTTCTAGAGAACTACATGGGAAACGAGGAAAGCTGAAGGTGGTCTGGGAAATTGATTAATTATATGAGGAAATATGGATGTAGGACTTGTTTAGGATTGAATTATGTTATTTTATTTCTTCCGGAGCCGCGGATGCGGCATAAAGTGCTAACCAAATTTCATCCTGTTAAACTTGAATTTCATTTTTTGGCTTTGGAACTAGTGTTTATTATGATCATACTCATACTATCAAACTAGTGGTGTTTTTGCACAACAAGCCCTACACCCACTACGCTCACGCATTGACACAATAGAAAAGTGATAGATAATTGATTGCATAACATGTTAATTTTCTGGGTATTGATTGATTTCTCGGTTTTTAACTGAAGGGTTCTATGACTACATTTGGTACTAAAGTTGCTATTACGGACTAATGTAACTAACGTATTTTGTTTTTTCTTTGTTCGAAGACTACGTTTATATCAAAATAGATGGAACAGGGCACAACTTATATTATAAATAAATATTAATAAATAATGAAATAGCAATTAATAAATAGGGCGAAATAAATGATTGGTCACGAGACAGATAGTGTTCGTTTTGGGCAAAAAAAAATAGAAAAAAGATATTAAATAATTATTGATTGCCTATGTTGTAGGGAGAGTTATTACGGTAATTGGGAAAAACTACAGTAGAATAAAACTTGATCGTCTGATGATTGGTGAGTACTGTACTGTGACTCTTCTCCTGATTGGCTGGCATGGATACTGTAGGTCCGTGATTGGTTACTGTTGTGCCGGGGCAGCTGGGACAGCATTGGGATCGACAGCTAAATATCGAATTTATATAACTTCTCTTTTTTTCCTTTTTTTTCTCGTTCTTTTTCCCTTTCCCCTTCTTTTAGTGGAAATTTTAGTAGCCAGATATTTATCCAGATCAAAACTTATAATGATCGATAATTTATGGGGTTTGCAAGTATGCTGAAAAACCGAACCTTTTAACTACACGAGAATATATTTTTATTTTTCATATTATATATGCAGGTATCGTGCAGAAATACGCCAGTATTGCCAGAATCACACTGATTTTTAGGATATTTGCAAACCCCATTAACAAAACGACGGTTTCCGAACTATAAAACATAGTTTTTTTTTTAGTTTTTTTTTTAACAATACGAATAGAGTCAGAAATACAAAGAAGCTTGAAAGCATCAACTAACCACCAGGAGGTCCAGGTTGGACGGCTGTCTGAAAATACGGTATGTGAATATCATATTCAGAAAAATTTCCTGCGAAACAGTTCTCATGTGAGATTGAAGTTCATTCATGATCCTCCTACACTTCCCTACCGAATTACAGTATACCGAAAGTACCGAATAATAAAAATGAATGCTATTATCGTATGTTTCATCCTTATACGTAAACTATGAGAAAGCTAGGGCTCGGTCTTAGAACTTCGAATTAATAATCAACGTACCGGGTCCTGGGCACCGTGGTCGACACTCATGCCGGGAATCACTTTTCCGATGGCTTGCTGGGCCTGGCTGGCGTAGCCCTTTGTGGTCTCGGCTGGAACCGGGTACTGTATTATTTGGGTATCGATTGTGGGACATTACCTGACCCTGACGCCAAATAGCGTTTCTAGAGCGCAAATGAAACGAGGGAAATGCGCGGCGAGATTCTTCCGTACAGGTTGGGCGAGAGGCGCGTCTGTGCGCACCGAGCCTTGTTTTTTTTTTTTTTTGAAAATGGACTCTGTCAGACAAACAAAGGAAAAATGGTGCTGCAGTATTTTTTTCTGTGTTTTCAGAAGAGACTAATAGATAACGCTATTTTCGAAGAATGTTCCTGAGTGAAGGAATGTTTCAGTTCGAAAAGTGTTTCTGAGTGAATATGAAAATAAAAGTTAAAAAAAAATGCTAAAAACCAACCGGCGGTATTGAATACATCCTTGGTCTTGTCGAAGATTGATGAGAGGGCGTTCTTCTGAACATAAATGATTGTTAAATGAAAATATATTTAAAGGGTCAGGCCCCGTGAGAATAGCATCATATGCAAATTAGTTCCAAAGTGTGCCATATTTGCATGTAATACGTGTCAGTATGCGTCCAACAACCATGTGCCGTTACGCTTTAAACATTAATTTTCCCAACATTCTGCTTGTCGTAGTTTTCTTGGTCACACGTGGGCCTCACGTAGCCGATTTATCCACGCGAATCGTGAATAATTCAAAAGCGCCACGATAACGTAGTGCCCCTAACGGCCCTAACATCAAAAGGGCACTTGCAAAGTAAAATTGCATTGGTGTGACATAGTTCCTAATTGCAAAGAGTGATTACTTCGGCAAGGTGTAGGTTTATTGGACTGGACATACACATTCCTGCGTGTTATATGCATATACGGATATAATGTCATAATGAGCAAGACGAAACTAAAAATTGACACTCAGGATCGCCTTGAGTTCAGTTACGGAGTGCAACGTTGGTTCCTTAGTTTTTTTTTAATTATCTCCTTTTTTTAAAGTGGGTTTATTTACCAGTGAAATAAAGCTTGGCGTCGAAACACAATGTTTTTGAAATCAAATGTGTGTTTATATATATATATATATATGTCATATGTACTGTTGATTTTTCAGTTCACTGTGTTTCAAACAATGTGAATCTGCTATAGTAATTTCTCTGAAATCGCCTGCCAGCAGCACATTTCCCCTCAAACAATACAACCCAGCATAATCACATGCGTTGGATCGTTACACTCTTCTTAAAGCGGTATGGGTATGGACGCGGTTTTCAAACGTTTGCTAGACAACTAACTACATTCGTATAAATTTTAAGCAAACTGTGTTCCATTCTCGATCGGAAAAGACAAATTTTGCAAACATTTGAACATTTTGGACAAGTCTAGCATATCTTTCCAAAAATGCGTGTCTGACTTCTTTAAACTGGTGTGTGCTAGATGACTAGGTGTGTATGCTGGGTCTTAGGTCCCAGTCACTGCCTTTATAACTGCATTCATTGGTTTCTCGTTCAAAGGGCACGTCAGTCCAGAATGCCCGGGAGAAATTTACGGGAGGAATTTGACAGGCGCCTGATGGATAAGTGGGAAGAACGAATAAGAGAGAGAGAGAGAGAGAGAGAGAGAGAGAGAGAGAGAGAGAGAGAGAGAGAGAGAGACAGAGCGAGGGAGAGAGAGGGATGATGATGAAAGAGATGGCGGGAGAATAGAAAGAAAGAGAAAAATTCAGCGAACGAGAGATAGAGGTCTGGCATGCTTCCACGGAAGAAAGCTCACTCCGAACAGAAAAGGGATGAACAATCACCTCGGCAAGACGCATTTTTCTAGATGAAGAATAAGATGAATTTGGTCCCAGACGGGGAGGATCTTTCAACAACCTTGCAGACAAAGCATTGGAATAGCATGAATAGAGGGAATCGATATCTTTGAACTCTTTTGAGTAAAACAAAAAACGATAACGAAAGTTGTTGCTTCATTCCTTCAAGTAACTATTCTTACCTCTCTCTCTCTCTCTCTCTCTCTCTCTCTCTCTTCCTTACTCTCTGCTCCCTCTCTCTTCCTGCCCTCCTCCCTCCCGGGAAAAAAAAGGCCCTCCCTCCAGAAAAAAGAAATCTCTCTTCTCTCTCTCTCTCTCTCTCTCTCTCTCTCTCTCTCTCTCTCTCTCTCTCTCCCTCGTCCAGTCATCTGAATCTACTGAAAACCACGCATGGCCAAAATTGAGCGCATCCTTTGAGAATAAACAAATGAATGGCAAATTGAGGATTGGCTCTCAACCAAACAGATGAGTACATTTGGGGTACTGTAGATGATTGTGCAACACTCTCCTTTCTCTCTCTCTCTCTCTCGTTCTCTCTCCCTCCGTATACGTGGCTCTCTCGCGCTGTCTCTCTCTATCCCTCCTTATCTCTGGCTGTCTATTTCTATACCTTTCACTCTTTCTTTATTTGTCATTCTATCGCTCTCATGTCTCCCTCTAATATCTTCCCTTCCTCCACTATATAAGGACGCCAGTAATTTGAGAACAATGTCCTTGGAAAATCTGGGAAAAGCATAAAGCTTAACAGTTTTTTCGCTTCCAACGGCTCATAAAAGCTAGACTAATCATGTGGAGTAGTAGTGGTAGTTTGACAATTCGCACACCTAAACGGAGAAGGTTCGAACCGAATGGATACTGATATAAGTTCTTAGTGATAGCTAATCCGATTTACGAGCCCAACGGCACGATCCCGACTAACTTCAGAATAAAGATACTTTTCATTGAGAAATTTTGGCGCGCAAGTGTAAATCGACGGCGTTTGGCAACATGGCGAACGCGAAATGAGCACGGAATATGATGGAGCTTGACTTTGATCGCTAACTTTGTGCCGGCCGCGCGCCACTATTTCGCGCACGCCAGATCTATGGTTGTGAAGTAAATCTCAATCAAGAGGGCCCGATCTCCGATCCTTTAAATCTTTGCTCTATTGTTCATCGCAAATGGGAATTTGGCCGCGAATTTATTATTTTCCCTTTTTTTTCGGGAAGAAAATTTTCTTCTTTTTCATATCGTCGTTGCGCGGGAATAAAAAAAAGCTCACCCATCAACGAGCGAAGCAAATTGGCTTTTTGTGAGCGCCCCCTGGATTAATGGTTGTGTAGTGATATAGGGGATTTACAGGTTGCTTTGGTATTGAGTCATATCTTTTGACAATTCATACCTGTTCTTAAATTTTATAGGTGAGAAATGCACCACTTTTTCTTATTAACGCCCCCGCTTTCTTTATACAACTTTATAGGAACTAAAAAAAATTAAATATGACCCAAGATTCACTCAGGAAAACCGTCGTTATTTCATTCCAGTTTTTGATTGCAAATGAGTACAATTAGAATAAAAAGCCGCGCGTTGATTTGCATAGGCTCCATGGGAATACAGCGCCCACCATGTGTTTCAAAAACAAGCTGTTATACTGCTTTAAAGGGAAACGTTACTGGGGAGGAAGAACGACAATCGGAAAATATACAGGTCTGGATAAACGACGGATAAGATAGGCTATTCTTGGCTTCATGGACATGGACAATAAATTTATTACAAAATTAACGGATTCTAGAATAGAAAGTGTATCACCGTGCCAGTGACTTTGACTCCTCTGGGTCCCCAACTGTTTTTTTTCGCACAAAAACAAAAAGACGTTCCCATGTACAAATTATCAACTACAAACTATAAACACAAACTACAAACTACAAACTACAATAAAGTGACTCACGGCAGCGTCAGCGGATCCGGCCATTGTTCTTCGATTGGTCGACGTGCGAGTTGTTGTGCGGGTAGGTAATAAGAGTCCTGGAAAGCCTGAATGCTATGTTTCTCTGTCTTCCCGAAACTTGTCTGCTCTCTGCGTCTCTCAGTTTCTAATGCTATTTCGTCCAGCCGGGGCCCAAGCATAGGCCAATAGGCACGCCCCATGCGGCCACCCGAAAAGTGTGCGGGCCCTGAAGCACAATCGATGCTCCTTATCCTGAAACAGGGAGAGAGAGAGAGAGAGAGGAGAGAAGATGGATAGAGAAGAAGAGATAAAAGAGTGAAAAATAGAAAGAATGAGAGAGAGAGAGACAGAGGCTTCGGGCACCCTCTGGTCCTTTTCCAAAATCGTTTTGGAAGCACACCGACAAAAACGAAGCAATAGAAGATAGAAGAGTTCAAGAGTTTTGTGGTCGGGGATTAGGCGGACACATATATAGGTGCAAGGACAGGGCTATAGCAATTATATTTGTTCTCAAATGAACGAATAACCAGTAAGAAAAATGTCTAAGCAGTGAATCCTTTCGTTGATCCTTCCGTTCGTTGACCCCGGTTGGCGCCCGAACTTCAGCTAGGCTGTAAAATGCAAATCTGGGTTGCAGCAGCGCAAGTCTGCCTGAGACAAATGAGCTTCATATCTGGCTGACTGGGTATCAACCTCTATTGCAAAAAAAGTTCAAGGAACAATATATGGCTTGGGTAGAGTGAGGCAAAAAGCTGACCGCCTTGCTGTGTGTTGTTAGCTGCGGATTCAGTAAATCAGGCGCCTATTTTTTTGTATGTCTTCGCCACGTTGACAGTGACATTATTTCTCAAAACACAGCCACACTCTCATTTCCATCGTCGCTTACCACAAGGCAAAGAATTTCGCGCAATAATTTATTCAAGGGTGGTTGAATACAGTTTTCAGTTGGGGAAAACTCACTGCTTTATGGCAAGTGTCTGCATGCACTGCAAGTGCATGCACTATGCCTAGCAGCATAATGTGTCGACATGCTCAACGTGTCTTTTTCGATGTGGTTATTATCGAACAAAATACAGTCAAAGCATAGTTGTAGATGATTTTTCTCGGTCGTTGGACTCGAAGTTAATTGTCAACTAGAGTTCGTTTATCAAAATCTTCCCGGACCGATAATAGTATAACTTGCTCAGGATTCAGGCAACATGTGGCCATATATGTAGTGGCCACATATGTGGTCACCCTGTACTCGATGTATATACTTTCCACATATGGCCACATATGTCATATGTGGCCACCCTGTAATGTATGTACATACTTTCCTCATGTGGCCACATATGTCGTATGTGGCCACCCTGTACCTGTACTGTACGCACACACTTTCCACATATGGCCACATATGTCATATATATGTGGTCACCCTGTACGTACATACATTTCAAAACCAACTTCGGATACATAGGAAGACTTCTGTTTTTTTTCTGTGGTTACATTCGAGACGCTTGGAACTTTGTGATATAAAGTGAAAAAATACCCTGGACTTTATATTTATGCTCCTGCAGTTACTCTACTAATGTTTATTATGAGCAGCTATTCTATTGTGTAACCTTATTAGTATTTTACCTGTGAATTTCCTAGCGTTCAAGCTAAACCGTCTACTAATAGTTTAGTTTAGCCTCACCAGTTTTGTCCTCCAGCACCTTTTTCTTTGCTAATTGTGGTATTGTGGCTGTTCGCGTAGCTCAAATACCAACGAAACCGGTTATAATCCTAATTGGAACTCACAGGACAGCCTCTCCTCAAGCCTCAAGGACTTGATCTTTTAGGAGGTATTCTGTAGGTGTAGGCTTTCTGTTTACCAATACTTACCCATTAGTATGCCTCGTGGAGGTTTCATCTTAGCAGTCATCGCTAAATAGAAATGAAAGAATGGAACAAAAAGACAACGAACGAAATAATACACACATATCAAACAGCCAGTGTTTCGGAATATGCATTACTACACGGCTATCGCCGACTGAGGGAACTACTCATCCTACTAAAATGACCATACTGCATGCATATATGAAACGTTTGGAACGTATCTTCCAAGTTTATGTATTAAAATTCGTACGCGCTTATTTTGAAGGGTTGCGAAAAGGGACTACTTATACCAAACGCCTGAATTTCATTCTTTCATACAACAAAATTGCAAGAAATTAATATCGTAATGCATGAGACATTTTCAAGTAAATATTGACGAGTTGTCTGAAAATATCGTGCCAACACTGAATTCCCATGTGTTTTATGCTAATTTTGATCGAAACCGTTTGACGGGTTTAACGTGCACTCCTCTGGTCCTCAGGCGCGCAGCATGGAAATGCGTAGCCGCGTCCGCGGGAAAAGCTGGCAAATTTGCATTGAAAATTTCGAGACACATGAGAGAAACCTCTTTTCTGCGTCTCCGCCTTTCACATGTTAAAACCCATCTCTTTTCCGCGTTCGCGGTTACGCATTTGCGCGCTGCGCCCATGTTCACGACCATTTTTCTTACCGCATCGAAGCTCACATGCTAAGTTCCTTTGCTGCTACTTTACATACGGTACATCATGGATCATGGTAGTAGTCTTCTAACAAGGGGTGTAAAGGGGTGCAAAATATCTCTAGAATTCTCAAATAAGAGATTCGTCCCCTGTCCCAAGCACCCCATGGGCCGTGATGTTTATAAATCTTCGATGTGTGTTTTATGTTTGTTTATAGTAAAGATTTATACGATTTTAAACTTTTCATCCCTGTGTTTCTTTTTTCTTTATTTTTGTCCCCCGAAAGAGTTCAGTATGTACTTTGGGCAGTCAGACGATGCCGTCAAGGTGTGACTCATCCACTTTCACATAGATTCAAATTTCCGAACCACCCGCCATTTTCGGAAGAACATCGGTTCCGCCCACCGCACGCCCGACATCCAATGAGCGAGCTGGAGGAAAATGGGCGCGAATTTCAAATTGACAGGTTTTAAATATGGCAACACCTGTGTGTGTTTGTGGAATGTAATCGTCGTGAAAGAAAAAAGAAAAAAAAAAAAAAGGCTCGCAGACCTGATGAATGGCATTTGAACAGCCATACATCAAAGGAGACAGGTCGGCTTACTTTCAGAGTTATGCTAAACTGAAACAAAGACTGGCAGCAGGTGTGTGGCTAAACTTCTTGGGCTGAACAACAACCTTTATCACCACAATGGGTTGTTCTCAAGTAAAACCAGCACCTGGCATGGTTTACAGATAAACGAATAAATGACTGCCTTATTTTATCGGAGTAATGTATATTCCTACAATAAAAGTTTCACACAGTCGCTCAGCAAAAATTACTCTGTCTTGATGCGCGAAAGATGCGCGTTTCAGCTGGCGAACTTGTGGCGCAGGTGCCACGTTCCCATAAAAATTGCGCAAGTCACTTATCGATTTATCAGTCACTCTTCATACAAGCTTCCGTCTTGTGGAGTCTCACCCCCGGGTAGCTAGTCTCGGTGAATCCACCCTTCAACCTACCTGGGGAGACTGCCCCCACACAAAAAGGATTATATTTATGCAATCCGTACAGCATTGTCACTTGAACCTGTTTTCTGTGTGTGATGTCATAATGCGGTCAAATATACTCTCACCACATTTTTGCATCCATTCATGACCAACACAACAAAGAAGGAGTGAACTCGCGCGCAAAAACACGACCAAGAACCTTTTGAAGGACTGAACACTCTCCTTCTCTCTCTCTCTCTCTCTCTATCGCGCTCTCTCTCTCTCTCTATTTCTCTCTCTTTCTCACGGTCTCCATGACTCTCTATTTATATTATGTCTCTCTACCATAATTCGCACATGTTAGGTCTCTTCATCGTGTATTGCGTTTTATAACGGTTTCCACGACACGAAAGTGAATCAAAATAGAGCAACTGCATGTTTTCAGAGTTCAGGTTCAAGTTTGATCTACAATTAGATAAATCCACTGACCACTGTTTGTGAGACTGGAAAAAGGGTTATCCGATGGTTCTAATTTTTTTGTCTGCTGACCGCTGAACTCCTCCAATACGAGGTGCGGAAACAATTTCAAGAAAATAAGGGTGCAAATGATAGCCAGATACCCTCGGGACCAAGGAAAACGCTAAAGAATTTTGATAGAATTCAAAACTTTCTATTGATTTTTCTTCCAATTAAAAGACTATGCTGTATGCTTCCATAAGGTATAGCATGTTTATTGGAAGCTAATACCATCATTTTTCGATAAAGGAAAGAAACTGAACACTTAATTCGGGTGAGCCTCCTCCTTTAAGTTTACGAGCAGAGCGTAAGTTCGTGATCCTAAATCCGCCTTTCTAATGGTCGATATGATATGGGTACAATTTTCTGTTACCAGGCGTGATCGTCCAGTCAACGTTTATATGCTACATACAGTGTATCAGTTACACTCTGCAAGAATAATGAATACTGTGTATACCGGCCGGGTTTGGAAACGTATCGTTCCACCACTTTATCACCCAATATCTTCGTGAGTATTGAAATTGAACACTACTTTTTGTATTCCAAATTTTTATTATCCCTTATAGAAAATAAAGAAACAAAAAAAACAGACACAATTTAAGGTGAACCGATCCCTTTAATGTTCCGCGACACCTACACAGTACTTCATACTTCATATTCCCACAATTAGTTCCAGTTAGTCCAGAATTCCGTTTAATTAACACCAGTTCCAAAGCCGAACTCAATATTTTTCACTCTGAGGAGTAAATGCCTCCCTCCACGCTCTGTAAGAGATGCCCCCTCGTTCGTAGTCCGCGCGCGCGTTAAGTTCACCTTTATTCCCTAGGTGCGCGCCGGCTAGGATCCCAGACTCCTCGCATGCACGAGGACAAAGGAACGCTGGGATTTTTGAATAACCACCCCCCGAACCGAGCACTTTGCCGCAATTTTTGCATAAAAAGACCTGTGAAACTGGTCGAAAACCCTGCATATAGACTGACACTCTATGATGACCATTGTAAAGAAAAACGGGGCGATTTAGATGACTGGGCTAATATGTACACAGATTTACCCAGAAATTGCAATAAATTTCATGAACGTAACATATCTACGGAACATGCCGTCAGCAAACTTTCAATTTGAACTTGAGCCCCCTTGAATAAAGGTGCACGCTCTCGTAGCGTAAAACATTTATTATTACTGTTATTATTATAAACCTTACTTATTTACAACTTGTTCATTAGGGAAAATTGCATCTCCCCGCCTACAAAAATGCAAAGGAGGGATTGTAAGTAAACTATCCAAACAAACAAACAAACGAGCAAAGTATATGATCACCTTTTCTCTTTTTACAACCAACGATTACGAACCATGATCAGCATTATTTAGCCTCCGAAGAAAACAGGAGAAAGAAAACGTTCTAGAAACCGAAAACCGGTTTCTAGAACAAAATGTGTTGTGTATCTGTTTTTACAGAAAAGGTTTTCGCAACCAGAACATTTGTGTCTTTATCAAAAGAGCTGCAGAGTATGAAGTAGATTGTAGACTGTAGATTGGTACCAAAATGTGGGTAGATACCATTGTACAATATCAGGATCAGGGGTCTAGGTCTAGGGTAGTATCATACAATACAGCCTCTAGCATTGGGAGATACCAACCTACCAGTACAACCGCTAACTGGATACCATAGTTTCTAACATATGTGGGCACCTCTAACTGCCTACTCCTGTGTCATAATTCCCCCTTGCTTGGGGAGAATTTTGGTCGGGGAAGTATAGTTCTGGGAGTTCTGACACTATGCATACTCTAGCCGCAGCCCATACTGGGTGAGTAACACTTCCGTCGTAGCGAAACTCCACGCACGTGCCAGCTCTATTTTTATCGCCGGTTGATTCATATGTCCCCACAAGGAAGAACTACTTTTCTATACTGATAAGAATGATAACAATATGACGTAGTGCTTTGAGGACACCTCTAATCACCTCTTGATGAGTCTGGCAGAGATAAGGGCAGTGTGTTTAGGTTTAGTCAGTGTGGTCCGGGTTCAGGCCTTAGACATCGAGTTCGTTTAGTTCAAAGACTAGACCACATGGTGACTCAACCCAAATGTTCTTGGAAAATAGTTGATTGACCGACATAAATTATGTGCATAAACATTAAGCGAATACCCACATTCCATTATTTTTAGGGTGAATCAAATCTTCGTTTTTAGTGTACAAGTAATAACTTCTCTATTTCTATGCACGCCCAGGGCTAATTGTACAATGCACAGCATTGCCGCATTGCCACATTGCCGCACATTGACCGCAAAAGATGCCGCACGCCCAGGAACACCGCAAAAAAAGACAAAACACCGCAAAGCACAGCACGTTGACCGCACGATGACCGCAAAAAGTTTGCGTGCACCGCACGGTGACCGCAAGAATAGGATGTATGCCGCATGGTTACCGCAAAAACATGTTGTGCAGCACTTCTATGTATGCATACGTTTTTTATGACAAACCTTTTAAAGCGAATATATAAGCTGTCAAAACGCGCGAAACCGACTTTAAAGGGGCAAAAACCATTATCTGACGAGCCAGCGACTGTTTTTCTGTGGTTTCCGCAATTATTTCGTTTTCCCGTGGCCATGAAGCTTCTTTCGCGCATCACTTTACGATCCTTTTTTCCTCTAATACCTTCTCTTCGGCATGTTCAACATGTTTTCTCTATGATTTCCCCCTTGAGAGATCACATTAGGTGATATGGATTCAGATATCCAGCGATTATCACCACCACTAGACTAGCGTGTGCATATGGGGGTAAGAAGGGAGACGCAGAGGGTAGGGATGCCGTTGGCGGTGCCGTTGGCGGTTTGGCTGGGTGCCAGGGTGCCGTTGGCGGTTTGGCTCTAGTCCAGGATGTACCCCCGTTACCCTACTCTCGGCGTCTCTCTTCATGCCCTTAACTGCACACGTTATGGGAATTGATAAGTATCTCTGGATATCTGAATACACGGAAAACGGAATAATTTTCGAAGTAACAGAAAAAAAGCAATCACCGCTGGCCCGTCAACGAACGGTTGCTTTCACCGAGATAAACATTTTGGTGACTGGTTGTGAGAGATGACCAGTTGATGACGGTTTTCGATGAAACTTGATCACCACATGGCCACGAATTGGTCACCAAATAGGTAACGCGTTACTTGATCCGGTGCCATACATCGGCGGGCTCAATGGAATTTTTTTAAAATATGCATTCAGATAGCGATAGCAGCATTCTTCAGTTTCGAATTTTCGAATTTCATATTAAGCCATCTATTTAAATACACGTCTGGGTTGGAAATTCTAGTTTGAAGTAAGATTTGCGCGTTTTGACAGCTTACATATTCGCTTTAAAAGCTTTGTCATAAAAAAACGTATGCGTACATAGAAGTGCTGCACAGCATGTTTTTGCGGCAACCATGCGGCATACATCCTATTCTTGCGGTCACCGTGCGGTGCACGCAAACTTTTTGCGGTCATCGTGCGGTCAACGTGCTGTTCTTTGCGGTGTTTTTTCATTTTTTGCTGTGTTCCTGGGAGTGCGGCAACTTTTGCGGTCACTGTGCGGCAATGTGGCAATGCGGCAATGCTGTGCATTGTACAATTAGCCACGCCCAGTGGGATTAGGCGTACGCACTACATTACCATAAACCATATAATTCACGTGCTTGAACACACCACTACTCTCATACTATGCTGACCTCGTGCACCCAAACTCCAAACCATGCATTGACGTAGTAAGCATATTTGGTATGTCTAAAATATAGCCTTCAGGAGATCCACGCATCAACTGGAAAAACAATGCATTGGTTGGATCACTCAACGCTTCCTTTTTTCAGGCTCTTCTATCTCTCTCTCTTTCTCCCTATCTTTCTCTCTCTCTTTCTCTCTCTTTCTCTCTCTCTCTCGTTCTCTCTCTTTCTCTCTCTCTCTCTTTCTTTCTCTCTCTCTCTCTCTCTCTCTCTCCCTCTCTTTCTCTCTCTCTCTTTCTCTCTCTCTCTATGTCTTTCTCTGTCTCTCTCTCTCTCTCTCTCTCTCTCGGACATTGCACATGAGCATTGGCAGTATAATAGTGTATCTTAGCATTCCATAAAAACTTTTGTCCGGATAGGAATTTCTAATTAACTTTCATCGCGGTTTGTGAAAATATTTCCCTGTGTGACTCACAGTGTACTCATGACACATATGTACTACAGCAGTAAATAACAAAATTTACTTGATTCCATTAAATTTCTCCATTAAATTAATCATTTTATTTCGTAAATAACAAATAACAAAGAAAAAAGATATTAATCATGTGCTGCTCCTTTCTTACATAAATCAGTCACTATAGACAGGATCGCTTTGAATAACTACTAACGTCCTCAGTTGACACACTGCCTCGGATTATGAAACGAGGTTATAACAAGTCTGTGAAACGCATATGAAACTTGTGAACCTCATGGGAAGTGTCGGGTCCATTAATTTTTTGTTCGAAAAGTATCCCGAGACGAGAGGCTCTCCACGAGTCTGTGTTATATAATCATCTTCAGCCACGATTCTAACCATATGTATTCAATTGGATCTATAATATTCCCATAATAAACCTCGAGTGCCCAGTACTATTACTATACTAATCCTCAAGTGGCCTCACTAACTAGGTGCGGGCTTTTTTGCGGGCCACTTGTGGGCCCTAGTATGACCCTGAAAAGGGGAAACATGCGGGCCCGCCGAACGTTTTTTTACCCAATCTATACGAATGCTGAAACGGGACAGCGTTTTTTCGCTCACCATACTAGAGCAGTAAGAGGAGTAGGCCAAAGATTGTGATTTGTGACTGCAATAATAAATTGTGCCTCATTAAATATCAATAAAGAATGTTGTTCTTAGTTGAAGCCAGTCAACGTTACTGGAAAGACGTTGTCAGCTCTATTGTTGGGTATTTGATGAAGAGGATTCCCATTCTCCTTACAAGTCCACATTAGTACGGAGTAAGAGTATCAACGTACGGAATATTCTTACAGTAGTATGGATTATATATCTCGCGGAAGAAGTTACAGAGTCCGTGTAGGTCCGTAAAGCCACTTCAAAGATGAACTAGAATTGTATGCTGTAATTCTTTCACAATATAAAGGCCTCTCTTCACCAAGACCATGTATTTGCCCTTTACTCACAAAAAATCTTCAGAAAAAAATCTCCATTACAAGACGGAAACTAGAGGGGACAGCTGGTGGTCATTTTCTCCCTTCTAGAAGAATGAACGCAACGATTCAAGGGTTCGAGAGAGAGAGAGAAAGAGAGAGAGAGGGAGAGAGAGAGGAGAGGAGAGAGAGAAGAAGGAGTAAGGTACTAATACCCAGGTAAGGTTTGCAAAGTAGGACTCAATCACAGAAAGATTCAACACCACACTATCTCCCTTATAATCCACAACCCCCGGAAGCCGGAAGTGCTCCTCTCTCTCTAATTATTTGGCAACATTATACGACATATATACAGCTCGGGAACATATCCCCGCTCAGCGATACCCCCCACTCGCTTATCGCGCGATCTAAATCATCAACATTGTGCCGTTCTAGCAACCCGCGCACCCCCAGGGGGCATTCGACTCATTACTAACCATAAGCCCCCACTAGTAATCCCAGAGTAGAATCGTCTAAAATCATTCAATTAATATTAACAAACTTATTCTAGTTCAAAGGTTCAAAGAAATATTCAAACTCACTAAACCAACACAGTAAAAGATCAAAATTGCTTTCTAAATATGCGCCCCTCATATATTAGATCTTATCTTTATTCGCTAATGGAATCTCAAGAATGTGGCAAATTTTCCATTGATCTGACGGATAAATATTAATAGAAATTCTCGGACTTTTGAAACATTTAACCGTATCAAAATCCAGAGGTGGCGAAAATACTGTAGATCGGGATCAAAGAACACACATACACTTCAATTAGCATAGTCACCATTGAACTTTCCTTTTCGCCCAATTACGTAACCTCAGTCAGTCCAGTATGCTCGTTATCCCCCCCCCCCTAAATCAATACATTACCGTTCCAAATAGCTTGTATAGCCCCGTTTTTTGTGCTTTTCGCGGTCAATGAATACATTCACTGCGCCATGTGAAAAGCAGGGCGAGTGCAAAAAAAACCATACATAGGGGAAGAACAGCCCGCAGAACCACACACACCTATACATACAAGGGAAAAAACCCAACATCCAACTATTGATCCGACAGTGAGCAGGAAAATATTATTCTAACCTATTCATAGCAATAACCCTTGATGCAACTGTTTCTTTAGCTTTCTTATAAATATGGCTGACACATATTCCCATGTTGTGAGTAACCAGATCACACCAACCAAAAAGGGACAACTGCACACGCGATAAACCCTTGTACAAACAATCCAGTATCACGACCATAAGGACCAACACTCTCGTGAATGCGAATAAACTGCCAGCAACTGACAACCCATTAGGGCAAATTTGAATGGCGTGACGACACAAAACGAACAACCTCGCAACCAATTATTCATGGCTAATAAACGAACAATTTGAATAATTACAGCCATCTGCCCAAAGCTAAACACGATTCGAAAATCAAGCAATCGGAAAAATTATTAAATTTTTATTTTACCGATTCACAATAAATATAATTATGGCATAAGTGAACAAAAACGTCTGCATTGGAAGCACGGAATTGTGAGAACCGTATTTTGTACACAAGATGAGATAATGATGGGGCATAAAGTGGGGGAATAAAAAGTAGGTAGAGTAAAAGGAAAGAGCGCAAGCACAAGAAGCTACTCAAAACGGTCAATGCATATATAAATGATCAAAAACTGTTGATTGGTAGCGCAGAATACAAAACAACCCGAGTGGCCTTCGAGAGAAAGATAGATAACTCTGTTTGAACAATGAAGCAATAAATACAGAGTATGCAAGCCCACAAAGCAGGATCTTGCTGTGACTTATGAGTCAAAATTGTAGGTGATTTAGAAGCACTTGCGGTGAACAATCGAGGGGCCTGACTCATCATACTCTTGCTTCGAGATCCACATTTGCTGGAAGGTGGACAGAGAGGCGAGGATGGATCCTCCGATCCAGACAGAGTATTTCCTCTCAGGGGGAGCGATGATCTTGATCTTCATGGTGCTGAAACAAAGAAGCATTACAGATGGTTACCAATAGTTATAGCAACAATTCACACAGTAAACAATCATACGTCGCCATGTTTGGGATCATCATACGAACTGAACCACCATAAAGAAGCACATTAAAATACAAACCTTGGAGCAAGCGAGGTGATCTCCTTCTGCATTCTATCGGCGATTCCAGGGTACATGGTGGTTCCTCCGGACAGAACTGTGTTGGCGTACAAATCCTTACGGATATCAATATCGCACTTCATGATGGAGTTGTAGCAAGTCTCGTGGATTCCAGCAGATTCCATTCCAAGGAACGACGGCTAAAATTCATACAGGTCAGTTGAAAATCAGCGAGAAACCCAGCGAAAATGCTAATTAAACCAAAAGAAACGTCAGAATGTACACAAATAAACTAATAAACAAACCTGGAAAAGAGCCTCGGGGCAACGGAAGCGCTCGTTTCCGACAGTGATGACCTGTCCGTCGGGAAGCTCGTAGGACTTCTCGAGAGAAGAGGAGGAGGCAGCGGTGGCCATCTCCTGCTCGAAGTCGAGGGCGACGTAGCAGAGCTTCTCCTTGATGTCACGGACGATTTCACGCTCAGCGGTGGTGGTGAAAGAGTAACCACGCTCGGTGAGGATCTTCATCAGGTAATCGGTGAGATCACGTCCGGCAAGATCCAGACGAAGGATAGCATGAGGAAGAGCGTAACCCTCATAGATGGGGACAGTGTGTGAAACTCCATCTCCGGAGTCAAGAACGATACCTAAAGAGAACAGAGTTAACGACAGGAAACTGTACAAGATCTCCGCTACTCCGGAAACACAAATAAACGTAAGGAGCGATTTGAGAACATGCATAATTCAATGTTTACTTACCAGTGGTACGTCCAGAGGCGTAGAGGGAGAGCACGGCCTGGATGGCGACGTACATGGCGGGCGAGTTGAAGGTCTCGAACATGATCTGGGTCATCTTTTCTCTGTTGGCCTTGGGGTTAAGAGGGGCCTCGGTGAGCAGAACGGGGTGCTCTTCAGGTGCAACACGGAGCTCGTTGTAGAAAGTGTGATGCCAAATCTTCTCCATATCATCCCAGTTGGTGACGATTCCGTGCTCAATGGGGTACTTGAGAGTGAGGATACCTCTCTTGGACTGGGCCTCGTCTCCGACGTACGAGTCCTTCTGTCCCATACCAACCATCACACCCTGGTGACGGGGTCTTCCGACGATCGACGGGAATACGGCACGGGGAGCATCATCTCCGGCAAATCCGGCCTAAAAGCATTGTTGTAAGCGGTGTATTCAGTAAATGATTTATACAAAATATAAAATATTCAGAACACAATTCACCAAATACATTACAATTAAAACTATATATATCAGGAAAGTACACGCATCTTACCTTGCACATTCCGGATCCATTGTCAACAACAAGGGCGGCAACCTCCTCGTCACACATCTTTCCTGAAATGACACAGACGGTAAGTAAAAACTATTTGACTAAATTTACATACACTTATAAGTTCAAAAAATACACACAGCAAATGATGAGTTAGAAACAACAAGAGGAAGGGAAAACCGGATTAGCTCTACGGACAAATATGAGCGATTTTACCGAGGAACAAATATATAATCAATAAGTAAGTTATCCAGAAACGTCGACTAGTAGTAGTAGGGTGCGCATGGGGAGAGTGAGCCCCGAATATCGGTCAGCCGTCTCGCGCCACAATGAGGCGACTGTTTAGTGAGGGGCGGGACCAACACAGCCCTTTTTGAATCATGCACCCAGACCGCTCATGCGTCTACGCTCTCCAAACTCACAGCAAACCCTATTTGGATGACTCAGCGCGTTAGATATGAAAGGAATCTGTCGAAATACATTTGTATATAAATTTGGCAATGAGTAAGACGTTGAAAAACTCCTACACATTAAAGAAGTAGTGTAAACAATAAAAATAAGTATTTTTGAACAAACGAAAATGCCTAATTATGAAACAGTGTGGCTGTGCAGAGATTCTACACAGAGGTATATACGATGTGAGGATGGTTACCGCTCAGCGTAGTACAATAACACACAAAATTACCACAAATAGAGCGAAAAACAGCGCGAAAACCACCAAAATCCCGCGCGAACGGCAAAAAAAACCGCCGGCCAAAAAAATCATCATCGTTCGCGTAAAAAATCGAATGCAAAATTGCGCGGGAAACAGAAATTTTTGGATTTTGAGCAACCTACGGTAATTGGGTGTAATTTAGGGTTTCAATAAATCGTGTGTGTTCTAATTCAACATTGTGCTTATGGGCGCATTCGAGTTGGGCAAAATGCGCAAATTTCGCGAAATAATCGGTTCGAGTTGATAGGGCGAGAGATTGTTGACAAATAAGTGGGCCCAGGAAAAAAATATTTCCAAGACTCTGCGTCTCTCATATGAGCGGGACATTTCTCACCACGCTAACACTGGCTAACAGTGAACTCGAACTGATTATTTCGCGAAATTTGCGCATTTTGCCCAACTCGAATGCGCCCTATGCAAGAAAAAAAATGTTTAGTGCTTCCCGGAACGTATAGCTTTCAAATTGTGCACTTTGATGGACAAACGGAGGTCGGCAGCAATATATTTTATTAAAATTCTTTTAGTTTATATATCTCAAGCAATATCTACCATTATAGCTTGCACTAACACGTTCACCGGTCTAGCGTTTCTATCAATATTTTTCAACGTGAAATTTAACTAGGCGACATATACGGGTTCTTTACTAAACGTTTAAGCATTCACTACACGCAAAACTCTCGTTACGAATAAATGGACGCCGTAGAGTCCTACACTGTAAAAGAGTACGGAAAAACTATCATACTATGAAAAAAGCTAGTCTTTGGCTCAGAAAAAATGTACAAGGCAATAGATAAACAACGAATTATTAAAACATTGAAAATTGAAAATACATGCGTAAAATGAGTCCTAAATAATTAGCTAATGGCTTGAAAAACCTAAAGAATTGGCAAACAAGGCGGTCATGAAGCAACGTTGGCTAATTTGCATTCCTCGCACACATAAATGAAAATTGGCGAAAATAATTAACAAGATGATCATTAGCGAGCAGACCCCTAGGTTAAAACTACGGTAGTTTTGTTTGGCATCTCCAGCACCATTATGGTAAAAATGTTATGGGGTGTCACCTCCATATACATATTCCTTGCTAGAAACCCAACGAAAAGTTATATAATACTAAGAAGGAGATATTCAAATAATGTGCGAACCTTTGTAATAAACCACCGGTGAAATGTTAAAGCTAACAATAAAATTAAAGAGGCGTAAGGCGTAAATATCATCCAGCGAGGGGAACGTGACGGTATAAGACCACCGTGATAGTTTAGGGGTTTACTTAGTGTATTTGAATTTAGTTTGACGTAATAAAGGTTTCTATAAGATTACGCGCACAATCAGACGTACAGATTAGGATTCTTACTCCGGAAATACTGGCTGGGTTTTGAAACGCATCGTGCACAACTGAATTATCACGTATTTATGCTAAGTTGCTCGAATTCAGCTCGTTTTTTTTTTAAATTTAAGCTCATTCGCATAAGCTGCATAAGAATGCTGGTGTACTCGATGTGTTTCAGAAACCGGCCGATAATTGGCTTTCAGTTGAGCCCATCCATGGTCTGATTGCGAAACTACTTTTGTGATTAAACGTCTGTACTATTTGTCTGTACTATTCCAAAACTACATGGTCTAGGCCTAGGCCTAGGCCCCAGGCACAAAAAATATGAAAATGTTCATCATCCTTTCCTGTGAGTGAGAAGTGAGTGCCCGTTGAAAAGTTGAGAATTCTGAAAATTATCATTTGTAGAAACAATTTCAATAAGCAAAATTTACGACGACACGAAGATCTTCTCCTTGGAGAAATACAATCCTGGTTTTTTTTTAACACGGGGTACTGTAGTTATTCAGAAGAAAAAGTACCTCTTTCAGCACCAGCAGAATAGAATAATTATCTAACGGTATAATTAGGCTACACCGAACCTGCATCAATTGCTGTAAGAACATTAATTGCATTCCAGGGGGTGGTAGTTGAAACATCGGATGTGGAGCAGGTATCTGAATTCGTATTAGATAAATAGATCGCACGGCCCTCGCTCAGCGCCATCGTATCGCAAAACTGGGTAATAACGAACTATTTTCATGTCATCACCCTTGAAAGGTTAAAATGTTAAAACCCGCAAATTGTCCGGCGCAAAAAACTTATTGTCCAGTTTGTTCTCTACATAAGATGATATGCTCTAGAAAGGGGAACACCACTTTTAAATAAATAAAATTACCCTTGGTTTGTATATACAAACCTTTCAGCTATAACGATATTACCTTATTTAGTGGGAGATCACTTTTACTGAGGTCCAGCGGGTAACTGTGATCGGTCATCTTTCTTTTACGGCACCTCTGGAATAGCGTCAAGTTTGAGGACAAAACAAATATATAAAGACAACTGATCTATCAGCGATTGACCACATTTTAACAACATCTTGAAGCGCATCTCACTTGTTATGAGCTATGAGTACACTTGCTGTTCGTCGTGGCCGTATGACGCACGGATTGTGAAATGTATGTTCGACACTGTATTCCAATGTATTACATGCAAATTTATGAAAGAATATTCCACATACACCGTGCCTGCATTTCATAAGCCGCCTTTTACACACACGTATGCAGGGTTTCGTAGACTGATGTACAGTCGCTGTGCTCACACACACACGCACACATGCACACACTAACGCACGAGCACACACATGCGCAACACACACCACACACACACACACACACACACAACACACACACACACACACACACACACACACACACACACACACACACACATATACACACACACACACACACACACACACACACACACACACACACAGGCACACTTGTGAGAACAGTATGAACATATCTACCTCATCTGGTGATCTTTCTGATTCGGACGTCGACGGAGGTGACGAAAGCTCCGATAACGACGTAGCTGCTGTTTCCTGAAAATAAAATAAAATGCTTAAAGTTGATTCCGCAGGCGCATTCCGATTCGTGGAGAAATTTATTTAGAAAATCCTACTGTTCTGTACAAAAAATTTTTTTTTTTTGAAAAAAAATTAAGTATATACAAAATATTGTATACATCAAATACTTTATATATAGATATATATTATATACTTTATTTAAATAAAAAAAACTGCCTGGCGCCGTAAGTATCGGAGTCATCAATCGTTGTGCGTAATAATACAGGCTCGTTAGTCATATTATCTGTATGTCGGAATACTATCTTATAGAAAGAATATGGATACCCTTGATTGCATTGATATTCTATTCGTCGTAAAATGTGGAGAAGCAAGCATTGCAGCCGAAAAGGAGAGGGATGTCGATGACTGAGGTAACTGAAAGAAAATCGTATTTATTCGTAAGTTTGTACTTCTATGTGAGCTGTAACTGATTTCAACTAGACACTGAGAACTCCCAGAAGAGCTGTTCAGTTATATAGAAAACCATTTGGTGACGGTTCCCTGGTTTCTTCGGTTCCTTCGTACGAATACCCATTTGGTGACCATTTGGCGACTTTGTCGAGAGCAAGTTTCCTCGAAAACACTCGTCAAGTGCTCGCCACATGGTTACCAAACGGTCACTAACCATGCCGAGATGTAGGAGCCTTTGATCACTACAATACTCTAATTGATAAGGTGATTTTATCAGTTACGCCACGAACCCTAACAAAACCAGTCGATAATCAATACCTGATGTAATGGTTGTAAATTGGCGTAAGTGAATTCTCTAGGAAGATGTGATACATCAGCCACATGCAATTTTGGATTCGTGTTCATCGAGTGCCGGTTCCTAAATGTTGAGTAGTTCAACATCAGCAGAAACATTTTTTGTAATGTTTTATAAGAATCAAATGGAGTTAATTCGATGGGTAACATGGTTTAGAATAGGCAGTACCCGTAGGCACACTGCATTTTCGTTGCACGCTGTACCGTACGACTGTAGCAGGAAGTAAAGCTTATTGGCAGCAAAGGAAGTAAAATGTCGATCGAAAGCTCAAAAATGTATTGATACTTAATCCATTCAGTAATTATCTGATAATTAGAAAACACTATTCACCTGCTCCTTCGGCTGCTAAACTCCTTGCCACACCCAGGAATTGTACATCTATGCATTTCCTTTAGATGAACCGCGCTGGTATGGATCTTCAGGGCGCCCTGAAGCTTTTTCTTTAATTATTACAAAATGAACTTATTAGAATATAAGCTGATTAGGAAAAAGAGCCCGTGAAGGGCGTGAAGACCCTTCATCGAACTGCCAGAAAATAAACACGTCTAGTTCAAGAGTTTGGTTTGTACGGCGAATATCTAAATAAAAAGCTTTCATCTTTCCAGTGAAGAAGTTCACCCATAATGTGCTTATTGCATTTATTGCTCATACATAATTTGGCCACTTTTGAAGAAATATGTAAAACGTTTTGAGAACTTTAACATCAAAGCTCATCACAATACATACCTTATCACAAAACGTCTTGTTGCAGAGTTCGCATAACACTCGGCGTTTATTGTTCTTTTCCGAATTGTCGGCATCCTAAAGTGTCAGGGTCTATACTCTATACTTATACAGCCGCCAATTTATTATAAATTATGCAAATTTAAAGCGAAATACCGGCCGGATCTTGAAAAGCACCGTGGACAACTGAACACTTGCTCATTTATGCTAAGTTGCTCGAATTTAGCTCCATTTTTTATTATAATTTGTGTTCATTCGCATAAGCTGCATAAGAATGCAAGTGTACACGACATGTTTCAAAAACCGGCCAGTATTTCGCTTTAACTTAAAAAATAAGAATAAATGAAGTAAATAGCTATTTTATGAGAGAAAATTAGCGAAATCAATTTCCGAGCATAAATAAGCAAGGTGCACAAAAATAAAGATATATTACATAGATCCTACCGTATCCACACTCTTTGTCTTTCTCTCGTCGTCTGGCTTCTCCTCGACGTCCGCCTTCTCTTCATTCTCCTGCTCGATTACTGTAGAAGCACTGAGCGAGTCGCTTGATGAGATGCTCAAAGGAGGAGCTGAAAACATATATAATCTACGGTCATACAACCTGAATGTGAACCAGCAGAGCTACACGAAAGTCACGGGGTTCGATGCCTACGGATGCTCACTTTCTGTACGATTTAAATGATTTGCTTCGTGGTACACATTCACTTACACATATTCGTGCTGTGAATAGGTTTCATGATCAGGCACACAATTATTACTAGGTTACACTAACCCATCAATAACCGAACAAAACAATATTAATATGCCTATATGCCCTACACCTGCATATGGACGCACATGGAGGTAAACCTGGTGAACCTTACACAGGAAAACGAAATAATTGCCGAAACCACAAAAAAAAACGTCGTTGGCATATCCCCAAATGTTTTTTTACCGAAAAACCATGAAGACTGGTTCATGACTGATTCGCGACAATTTGGTGACCAACTGACGACGGTTTTCGATGAAACTTGGTCAAGAGTCGTCACGAATTGGTCACCAGGTGGGCAGGCCCACGAAAAACCAGTGAACCGTATCCAACCGTATCACCCATTTCCTATGTATAGCTAATGTTTTTTTCGGAAGTTTAGTTTAGGCTGTAGGTAGTTGTACCAGTTTTTACCAAATATAATTGGTGTTGTTTTATTAGTGTGGAGGTACCATCATTTTAGAATATGAACCACAATAGACATTGATTTATGTTAGAGGATCCATACATCTTATCGCATAACTGCATAACTTCACTTACGTGGTGGTTTCAATGTCGAAAACAAGGCGCTCATTTGATACTGGTATAGTGAAGGCCACATGGGCATCATCTGTCCCTTCAAGCCTTGAATTATGGGCACACATGCCGGATACTGCGCGAAACGATCCATAACCTGGAAAATATACAGTATATATTTATACAGAATTATGTGCGCACTTGCCGGATACTGGGCGAAACGGTCCATAGCCTGGAAAATATACAGTATATTTTTTTTTACTTCTTTGTCAAATTAAATCAAGCGTGCGTTGACAATTAACGCTGTCAGATATAGGCTGCCCGAGCTCGTTGGCCGCAAGGGGGAACCCTGTGTCTTGTCCTGCTGTTCTAGTTGCAAAATTCCACGGATTCGGTTGATATATCTAGTATTCTCAGTATTATCATATATTGGCAAAATCTCTCCAACTGGGGTACTCTGGTCTGGGGTAACTGTTCAACGCAAATCTTCGCGCTGTCACAGCACAAAAAGGAAATCCACCATAGCTGGGCGATGGACTTCCCCCGATGGTGCGGCGGGGTGTGCCAGGGATGCGCGAAAGGTCTACAATTTTAGTAATGCGCGCTAATCTTACTTACGGTGCCCAGCAAAAATTCAAAATGTGTATCAGATACGTACACCTTTTCGGGCAACATACGTCTTTCGTTGCGGTTCGACAGCGTGTAGTGCCATCCGCGCAGTCAATGGCGTACTTGCCGCCTACACGGAGCGCAACCAATTGTAAAATGTTTGCGCATGCGCTGTCGCTTCCTCCTCTTTCTTGCGCGGCATCACGCGTAGTTTCACCAATAGTAAAATGATAGAAACTTTACCCCCTTTACCTTTATCTGCGTGTCGTAGTCAGCTTCGGTCCACGTCTTCAGTAGTGCTCCCGTATCGTCCTGAAATGAGCAGTAAGTTCATTAAAATATCAAACAACGATGTTTTTACAGGCAATGCGACTTATACAATAGGGAGAAATTCTTATGATGCTCATGCGTAATGATCCTCTTCACTTATAGCTAATGAAATTTCTTTAGCATGTCTCGAGAAACCACTGTTTCATCCCCGTCAGTCAAAAAGAGCTACAACTTTGAATAGATTTGGCGCAGTGTGACGGGAATCCAACCCCCTGCCCTCGCGTTGGGCTAACCGCTACCAGTAACCTAGTCCCGCAAAATTTTGGCAACAACCGGCGTTGTTGCCAAAATTTTGCGGGACTAGGTTATGATGTAGCCGTAACCGCGCAAAGAGAACGCCGCCGCGTGTACGAGCACATAGTACACAAATCCCATCACATCAATATACTATGTTCCCAAAAATATTTTTATTTCTGCATAAAATGTAAGGGTTTTGACACACAGACATACACATGCACATACTGACATACACACACAGACACACACACATACAAACACAAACACACGCACATACATACGCATACACACGTACACACACAAACATACACCCCCTAGTCTAAGACTAAGATAGAGAAAAGAATCTACACAGAGGCTCTTGTGCGCGACCACCCGTCCTCCCCCGTTGAAATTGAACAATTAGTCTCTGTACGGACATATTTCGGACTATTATTAATGCACAAAATTTATCACAGCCATATACATACGCTCATGTTCCCATGTACACACAATTTCACATAGTGATTGAGAATTTGTCAAACCATCGTCTCGAGGCATGAAGTGAAAATCTGGTTTTGATAAAGTATGTGTGTATGTACATATTGTTTGACGAATTATGATCTTAGCTTATCAAACGGCATATCTTATGTCCATATTTTTTAAGCTGCTATAACAGTCGGGTTTTGAGACGGATTTTGGATCACTGAATTTTCAAAAAAGAGCCGTTATGTTGTTTTAGACATATTTTAACTTTTTTTGGAATGTTGAAATGTAATGCTATGCCATGCACAAGGAGGAGATATCCTTGGAAAAAAAGTGGAACATGACTGAGCCATGAGTATCTACAGTAAAACAATAATCGGAACTAAATGGCAGCTAGTACACAGCTAATCACAGAAACTCATGCGGACGATAACCTGATTTGTTTAAAGTTCGCATTTGTCTGAAATTTTCAAAAAATGGACAATCATTTAAAAAAAATGTCGTAGCGGAAGGTTCTATCACTGTGGGGGCTCGTCATTACGAGTTTGTAAAATACAAAAGATTGTTGCGAAATCAGTAAATTGGTACTGAATCGTGCACCATTCTTGTGTGACCATTTCGACTATTTATGGTGCAATCTCTATTTGCAGGCAAGTCTTTCATGCACTTCAGATACAAGCATGCAAAACGTGTGAGGAGCAAATCCCGAAGTCAAAACACTTACAATTACAGTTAAAGGGAATATGTAGGCTCTTTTTGAAGTTAAGCTGTGTTAATAGGATGCGTGTTCCCCATTAAGGAAACAACAACAAAAAGTTGTCAAACGTTTCCCAGTTAAAAGTTTACTGAAACCCTGGCTTACACGCCAGTGTCAATGGAGCAAATTTCAACTTTGCATGCGGATATCGGCAAATAGCAAGATTCAATATGCAGGGAATGCAAATTCGAATTTACATATTCAGTCGTCTATTTAATGCATGTCTGGTATGGTTTCGTGTTTTTTTTGCGCATTTTGACTGCATACATGTTTAACATATTCCTTTTAACGAAGCTATTTAATCATAAATAACAGAAGCATAATCTCGAAGGAAACAAGGAGCCTAAAAGATCAATCTCAAAAAAGATCAATGATGATTAAGAGCAGCGTAGCATAATGTGCTAAACTGGGACAAGTGAATGGTTTAGACGCGCATGTTCTAAAGCTTCAGGCCTGATGCTGATGCACACAGATTACTGATAAAGAGGATAGATCGACAGCAGAACAATATCAACTACTAATCATAAGTTTTAGTTAAAAGCGAAATACCCGCCGGTTTTTGAACCGCATCGTGGACGGCTGAATTCTTATGTATTTTTGCAAAGTTCCTCGAATTTAGCACGATTTTCTATTCTAATTTATATTCATTTGCATAAGTGCATACGAATGCTGGTGCACTCGATGTGTTTCAAAAACCGGCCGGTATTTCGCTTTAATCCTTGGATGTGATGTCCGAATAGGCTTTTCAACAAAATAATAAAAATATTCACTTAGATAATTGATATAAAGCATAGTGTCAAAGTTGAAGATTTCATTTAGCCTTTTCATTTAGCCATAACGTGCCTCTGTTGCTACATAGAACAAATATACGTGGACCCAATTGTTTTAGCTACAATTACCAGCGCCTTACCAGTATCCTAAGCAAAAAAATAGAGTATAGCTATGTCCTTTAACGCTAAGGCCGCTAAGGAAAGGCCCACAAAGTCCTGGGCTCTTTGTTTAATGTTCTTCCAAGGAGTGGGGCGGGGTTCTATCAGCAGAAGGAAAAAGGGTGGCTGTGACAGGAACAAGCGACAGCCAATAATAAAGAGACAGACCCCCACCAATGTGCTAAATTACGATAGTTGAAGAATCGAGATTTGGAATAAGAAAAGAATTATAAGCATAATAATTTATGTTTTTTAAGTTCGGAAACGTATACTACGGAAAGAGAATGAAGCCTTATTTGTTTCACCGACGGTAAAATAACTCAACCTAAATGTAAGAGTCTAGTAACTATAGCGCCATTATAGCTAGCGAGACTTTTCATTTTTAAGCTGTTCCAAGAAACTATGTGAAATTGCTGTCAAATTGGTGAAAACGGGTATATCTATCGTTTGAATTAATGTTTTAAGAAGTACACCATATAATATATCCTCATAGCACTAAAAAACAAAGAGAAACGAGGTACCGATAAAAAGTCTAGGTTCACTGTTTCGGCCCTATCATCTCGGACGAGTCAAAAGCATAGCTAAAAACTAAAAGTACCAACATACAAACTTGTTCTACTCGTCTCCCCTCTCCACCCTTCTCTAGTTCTCTAGCTACAGTATGTTCAGGCTGCGCGGTATGTTTAATGGACCGTAACGGTGAAGAAAAGGGGGGTAATTGGTAATTGTCGACTGTCTTGAGACGTGGTGAACAAAAGTCTTACTGGGACCAAAATTGGTAGTTGGTCAATGAGATTGAGTACCAGTTCTTGTAGATCTACTTAATTGTTATACTGGTGTAAAAGGGAAGATGTCTCTTTTTGGGGGAATTCCTATTGGCTCTTTGGAATTAGTCAAGCAACTTAAATTGTACCTAAGATATGGTACAGTACATCTTATACTTTATTTTAATACAGTATCAACGCGGATAAAGATATCACAACTACTAACATTCAATAGTTAGTGATAGTTCAAGCATAAGTTAAATTTATACACTATGGAACTATGGTGTCACATTTATATAGACAAGTGTCAGGATTCCAAACCGTCCAAACGATAACATAACACAATGCTCAATGAGGTGTAATTTTAAGCTTAGGCTTAGGCTTGGGCTACGTCAACACCGATATATATTTAATTTTATAAAACTTATTACAATAAGTTGTCCGCAACTAAAACATAAAACGTTGTCAGCCGTAGAGCACTTCTCGAATGTTTTTGTAGGTATGAAAAGGTATGAAAGATGTGTCAGCGAAATTTTCACAAAAGCGAAAAATTTTGGAAACAAAATTCTGTTCGAGACAACAAAAGTCCCAGAAAAAAGGAAGGAGACAGTGCGGCGTTCCTCAGGACAAATCATACTGTAACTGTGTTGAAGGCTTATTTTCCTTTGTCAAGGTAGCATCAGGCAAGAGATCTATGACTCTACAGACTACATTGAGATATTGACGAGTGTACTGTAACATAATGTACTAGGAGAGAGAGGAGAGAGAGAGAGAGGAGAGAGAGAGAGGAGGAAAGAAGAGGGAAGGAGAGGAACGAAGGAGAACAAGCTATACAATTGATCAGTAATCATACGTTTAAAAATAAATCAATAATTATAGTAAGTGCAAGTTATTTCCAAACCTCAGCTTTTCACCTAGCTACTTCTTCCAGCCAAGCCCCACTTTCTCATGAGTCCCGAAAGGTCACCGTAAAAAAAAGAGAGTAAGCGAGCGTGGCTACGGTTACTCCGCACAAAAACGTATGCACTTTCGAACAAAAGACGTCTAGATAACTCAGATAACTGATATAGAACATGGAAATGTCATAGGTTCAAGTTTGAATCGAACAATTGAAGGTTGCCACTATGAAGGGTGCTCTTCAATGATGGAATGCCCGACAATAATATGAAGTCTCAAAGAAAAAAAAGATAAAATATTAACTACAGTATCCTGATGAGAGCTTACGCTTGACTTGAGTGACACTACTTATTATCCCCTGCGTAAACATCGGGGAGAAGATCTCGTTGTGACAAGCGTTGGCACTCTGATGTGATATTCAAACAAACTAGTATTAAAGCGAACTACCGGCCGGTTTTTGAAACGCATCGTGGACAAGTGAATTCCTACATATTTATGCTATTTTGCTGTATGCGAATGCTGTTGTACACGATGTGTTTCAAAGTCCGGCGTGTATTTCGCTTGAAGCTAAAAGTGAGCAAAAATGGGTCTTCCGAGTTCGCAAACTTCTGGTGGTGGGTCGTCAATCTCTCCCAGATTGGCCCCGATCTCCCGGGTGTCGACATGGCCATTTCGTCGCCTTCCCCCCCTGCCCGTTCCCTATTCCCGAACTGGGAATCTCCCCGGGGAATCATTGGGACCAAGTGTGACGAATGACAGAAGAAGACAATTCAGAACACAGAAAAGGCATGATGAGGTGCCGAGATAGGGGAGAACAGAGGTGTTCACAATGGTTATGAGGCGCAAAAGGCCGTGGGTTCGATTCCGGGTACCCTCATTAGAACCCTTATTAGTCTGAAGAGCTTGAGGAAGCATAACTTAAAGCGTATATCCAGCTAGGTCATATCTTGAGAATTCGGAGAAGCGACAGATTTCTGGAAAGATCTGTTATTAAGAATAAACTTCTAATAAGCACAAATACCATATCATAGGTGTTCTATCGCTTGAGAAGAATCTAAACAATAAAATTGGGCTTAAGAATAATGGTAACTATTCTAACAATAAGCCTAAGCCTAAACCCTAAGCCTAAGCGAACTCCCCCATCATGACGTAAAAAACACAAGAAAGAAGCATACCCAAAACATATGTTTCTAATCATGTCGCCGCGGGTGGCTCGTTTAGCATACTTTTCATAGTTATTCTTCTTCTTCGTTGTTCTCGTAGTCAATACAATGTGTCAAACGTGAGGAGCATAATTAGAAATGACATCCGTTTTGCGGCGCCACCCGAGCGCCGTTTTTGTGCCATATGGGAGCGGTTTTTGAGCAAAGTCTCATATTGACGGCATGTCACTGGATGGGATTTGGAACATATGT
The DNA here is from genome assembly GCA_036852015.1 of Pelodera strongyloides. Taxonomy (NCBI): domain Eukaryota; kingdom Metazoa; phylum Nematoda; class Chromadorea; order Rhabditida; family Rhabditidae; genus Pelodera; species Pelodera strongyloides. The sequence goes on from JAANDG010000549.1 coordinate 93,442, forward strand.
AGGTTTGAGATGGTCCACTAGTTTTAATGTTTTCCAACATTAATATTACATATTATGATATTCAGTTCAGCTACAAGGTGGTGTTAGCTGTAAGCGACGAACGGTAAACATCTATAATCAACGTAAATGAACACAACAAATTTAAAAAGAATCACTGGGAAAGTTAACTATAGTTAACTATTTACATTTACAACTAGCAGAAAGATAAAAGACCAAGAAGTAGTGTATATAATGGAATCCGCCTTGCACCTTGCGCCAAAGCTTATCGTTCAAGAAACAATGTTCGAAAATGATTTAGCCAGACTCAACTCCTTAGATACTCCGCCTAGAAATTACCCATTCATATTTGAAAATGTTGCTTCACCTTATTATATTCCCATGCTCCGATAGCGATATCGTTAGCATATTCAACACGCTAAAGTACTTTTTTTATTAGGATTTCGGACAAGTCGCAATAGTTCAGCGACCCATTTTATGCCAGTTTTTATAGGCTCTGATCTGCGAACCTAAGTGCGTTAAACGTGGGAAGGCTTGTTTTTGGTTTGAAAAGTGGGCTAGGATATCTGAAAACCTTAGATTTAAACTATGTGTAGGTACCCTAGTCCTAAGTTAAGTATCGTATATAAACATTCTCGGTACAAAATAATAGAGTCTAACTACCGTATAATCTAACAGCACAGCATATACGAGGCAAACTATTGTGAACTGTTGATATATTAACATTTATTACGAATACAAAATGTGTCTCGCAAGTTTTGTCAATATAAGGGCAAAATCAAAGACCATAATCCTTATTGCAACTACTTGTTTGTTTTCACATGGCTCTAAACTTCAAATGACATTTCTACAATAAAACACATACGTGGTCATAGGTCATAGGATCAGGATGTATAAGCATCATAATACAGTAGCCTTTGGCTCGCAGTATCTCTACATTTAATAATGAAAGAGTCCAGTAGATTACGCCCAGGCAGTAGTCAGTCCCTCTAATCATAAATAGTCAAATTTGCATACATATAAGGTCATAAGGGATTCCGGGGGGATGCTTATGGGATGCGCCAGGCAGTCAATTGAAAGAAGCTATATACCCTGAGAAGTAATGGTATGTGGGACTCAGGAAAAAGGGCCCAGGAGGAAATTTGGACCCCGATTTATGTGACACGCGTCTGTGAGGTGAACTATCACAGGAGCCACTGCGACCTTCGGACTTTTGACGGTGATAGAGGGGATCGGCCGATGGGGACTCAGGAATTTAACTATTAGCTTATTTAAAGCGATATAACAGTCGGTTGTTGAAACGTATGCTGGAGGATCTTACTTTGAATGGGCTCGGATTACAAACTTGCGCGCCGTTTCAAAACGTTCCAATTTTTTTTCTAAAACGTTTAAGAACTTTATGGTACAAACACTCAGCGGTGTAATGTCTTGCTAGTTTTTTAGTGTCTTATACTCGGAGCTGCAAAATTGACAGTATTTGTATAACTCAGTATTCTACATCGAAAAACAAAGTTTTTTTTTAAACATCAAATAAAAAAGTCATAAATCATCTCATATTTCTATATTTTGTGTTTCTTTCATAACTTGTTTGTGTCCAGTTTCTTCATTTTCTTCCCACTGTTCCTATAGCATTCCTTCACGGGATGGCCCGTGTATGTGCTGACATGTCGTTGAGTGTCCAAACGTGTCCCCGGGGACCCGTCCTCCCAATATTGTGTACCAATTGGTGGTGAGTGTCCCCGGAGGCCGTTTGTCACTTTGGCCCCGGGAAAATTTGGTGATGCTCGGGTCTCTGGCCCCGAGAGGTCCCTAAGCTTATGTCTTCGAAAGCACTGTGATTTGTCATAGCGAATCCTAAGATAAATATAACAATTGATGAGTCCGTTATATCAACCGGAAGCGGTTATCATAACTATTCACGTTAGCAAGACTTACCCAGTCACCAATTTAAAACCTTTATTAGGGTGGTGTGACAGCCTGGGACCGGAACCGAACCCTCGGCCTTTTCATGGGAGCAACCAGCAAACCAACACTCTACCACGCTTCAGGCTATTTGCCATATTGGCCTAAGACTGAGATGTTTCTGGGCCAAACTTTATTAACACTGTGATTTGTCATGTCGAATTAGCACGTGAAGGTTTCCAAACTGCGTGAGGTGGGTGCAGGAAACGTTATAGTGGTTCAACAATGTAAGCTGAGGATCATCTACTGTATTATCAGCAAAACAATTGGTGTTAGCAAAAAAAATTTTTTCTGTAAAATGTACACAATACAGTAGGCAAGCGCAAAACACAGATATCTACCGTATGATAGGAACAAGATGCCAAGAGAGACGGTCTCCAAGAAAAAGGACCACAATTCGTACACTGAATCACAGGCACGGAAGTCATGTCCGGTGCGAAGAAAATAATAAACATTTTCCGATTAATTGCTTTCGTTTGCCGTTTTGAAAGTGTAAACGCGAATATAAATGGGAGTCAAAATCGATAACAACGGTTGATTATGCTAATTTATGGGATTTACAGTTCTAATTACAAAGAGGCTCGAGTATACAAAGAAGCCCAACAAAAAGTCGAGCTTGGATGTTTGATACAGTATGCATATGACAAGCAGGCTCGACATTGGACATTGTACAAAATAACAACCACAAGGGGGTACGGGGTAGCCAGCGAGCATTTCTAAACAATAGAATGCTATCGCGAGCGAGATACAAAACTTTTTCTTGCATTGTATTCATCAGTCCCGTTTTACTAAAATGTCAACGTGAGACAAATGACCATATATGCATTTTCTTTACAATAAACTTGACAACAGTGAGTAGAGATGATTCCGTATTGTAAATGAGACAGCTTCCATGTATTATATGCAAATTATGTTCCATTATGTGGCTGAAAATGCCATAAGGTCAGTGAATTTTGCAATATTACATGTACGTACTCTGTTCACGTTAGGCGAATCGCCAGCGAAAATATTTTCACTGACGAACCTGCCGTCTAAAATATTTGCACTGACTAATCCGCCTAGCGAAGGTGATTTAATGACGAAACGCCTGGCGAAAATAATCATCAGTGGAGAAACGCCTAGCGAAAGTAATTTCCACTGGCGAAACGCCTGGCGAAGGTAAATTCAACTGGCGAATCGCCGGTTTATGCAGTTTGTTGATATTTGTTTACACGCCGGTGTGATTGTTTTTGCTTGGTATATAATGCTACTTGATATATATTATAAACTAAAATGATGTACTATTTGTTAGTTTTCTGCGGTATAATTGGGGTGGTGAATTATCCTGTTAGAATGTCGTCTCCATACACTGCGAGAGCATGGTACACTATTCGTAGCAAAACTAGCGAAGCGCCTGGCGAAACGCTGGTTGTTTAGTCAAAAACAGCGAAACGCCAGGCGAAAATTTTTTCAATTGGCGTTTCGCTGTGCGGGTGGACAGGCGTTTCGCCATTACCTTCGCCTGGCGTTTCGCCAAAAGGGAACGCAGTAATTGTTCTGAATACACATCCCTTTCTCTAATCACTTTCCATCGCAGAACACACCGAACGCATCAGAATACGCAATGTGCTGCACACCAATCATAGCAGATGGGGAGCGAGTACCGGAAGGTGTTTCCTCATTAGATGGTTCTGCTTTAGGGTCTGAGGCCGTATTCACCTACACTCAGAGAGCTCTCCCTGGCCTCCCCAGGGAGCTAAAGAGTGTGTAGAGCGAACGAGAGCAGAAGGGATTCGTGAGCCTAGGGAGGGCTCCCTCAGCTCCCTGTGTGTTGTTGAATACGGCCTCTGATCTGATCCTGGTCGCTCTCCTACAATTGGCACGAGGACGACACCGCCTAAGGTTTGATAGATTTCAAATGTTTAAAAACTAATATCAAGGGTTTTGACAACTAAATTGTCTAATGGCATTTGCATGGGACGCCTCGCAATTATTTCAACGTGGGCAAAACCCAAGGGTACCGAATGAATGGTATGAACTCCGGTCTTTGAACAGTTGGGGATAAATACTCATATTGGCAGCTAAGGATTTCCACCGCTAAATTAATTTAGGTGCCCTTCCTGAATGGGATTCACTTGAATTTTTTTCGGTTTGGCACGCATAACATGGTAACGCGGAAAAAATAAAGCGGTATAACGGCCGGTTTTGAAACGTACGTAGGAAATGCATAACTGCGCGACGCTGCTCGATTCTTTAGTCTAATTATATTCACATGCATATGGGTAATGCGGTTGACAAATATACGTTTCAAAAACCGGCCGTTCTATCGCTTTAATGAGCAGAAGTCCCGCATCCAAAGCGCATACAACTGAAAATCCCGCGGAATATAAAGAGTCTACTGTTGATGAACAAGAGTAGGGTTGTAACGCATAATTTACATTGTAACGACAAAATAGGATGGGGGGGGGCGAAATATCACCAAGCTCCCTATAAAGCCTTATCTCTATCTCGCCTTATCTCTATTCATATATAAATCCACTTCCGATTCGGAGAATTTGTTTAATGTTATGCTCCGTGACCTTTAACTACAGCTTAAATATATTTAAACTATAGTAAACCGTAAACATCGAAAGCAAATTCATGGCTTATCTCACTGTAAATAAACCTTAATATCTCAATATCTGATCTCCAAACCCAGCATACATATGCTTATAAACGTAATATGCGATTTGGTTCCGTAAATTAAGTGCTTTAGATTTTCTCGCAATCAAAACCGTCTTAAATTGAGCGAAAGACTAGAAGATCAAAAAGACAAAAGTTGAATTTGTTAACTAGATTTCAAATTTCAAAGCGTCTTTTTAGATACTATGAAGAAAATATTCATAACAAAGTATGAGAACTAAAGGTTATGAATGGATCATGTTTTAACATGATACCCCGTAGATGACAATGATGTTTTTATGACGACAATGCTGCTATAAGACGTGCCTAAGAGAACCAGTGATCATATGGCATAGTTCTTATGTAATTGATCAAAAACTATTCCAGATCTTTTGCCAAATTACACACAAGTTTAGGAATTTGAATTTTGGCCAAAAAAAGTTGCCTTCGATTTTCGGAAGTCGAAAATCTCCTGGAAGCTTGTCGGTGCGAGAAGCGCTATGCTATATAACTAGCACTTACCACTTACTAGCTGCTAACTACTAACACATACCAATACTTTAAAAAGTAAGCAATAAGGAAAAACTCGATATCTCAGAAAAAATATATAAAAAGAAATGGTACCTGAATCTTGTAGCCCTTTTCGTATTCGTCAACCGTCCATCCGGAGTCGGTAATAACTTGCAATTTTTCTTCTTCATTGAGAAAATTTAGCGAGAAATCGAGTAAAATCTTCATCCTTGCTGGGACGAGCTGAACGTTAAATACATATCATAGACAATAAAAATAATATAAATATAATAAATTGGTGATAATTCGCGCGAAGCACTGCTGAACTCCTAAGGACTAACGGCTAACGGAGTATAACTTCGTTGCATTCTAAGCGCTAACATCCACTAGATGCTAGGGGCTAACTGGCCAACAGTACTAATATTCGAAACTCGGAAAATGACAGTAAAAGGCGAATTTTTGCGGGAAAACATCACTTTCGGCACTTTCCTTTCTGATTCACAGTCCAATGGGAGGAAGTGACACAAAAATAACAAGCGGTCACTATTTTGATATTTTCAATTGGAAATGTCAAATGCCGTCGCGGCGAACGGGCGCGCGCTATTAAAAACAAAGGCACCGGTGCAGGCACCGCTCCGGAAGTAGGCATCTATGCAGGAGAGCGGGATTTTGTTTTAATTCATGAAAATTAAACTAAAGATACAGTTAGTTAGAATAGTCAGCTAATCAT
>JAANDG010000550.1:0-98857 GCA_036852015.1 Pelodera strongyloides
AATGCCCGGAAATCTTGGCGAGACCGGCCTCCCTCACGGAGTAAGAATGAAAAAAATGATGAAAAAATCCTCACACAGTGACTGGCCTGCCGTCGCCGCATAGACGCATTCAAATTTGTGATGATATTCACCCTTCCTCCACTTCTGTGAGGCGGAGTGTAAGTGCGCGATGGAGACCTTCCTGAAACACTTTTTACGTTTATTTTTCTAAAAAGAAAATCCTGACTTTCAAATTCCATATTAGAAGGATGCAGTGCACTGCACACTACGGACTTGAAAATGGAACCAAAGGGCACCTTACACCCTTAAACGTCCAAGCTTGTCCTATGCTGTTATGGTAGTAGGAACATAGCTCCAATTCACAAATATTAATTTAAAACGTTCTATACACTCACTAGTAAAATTTATCTATGTGAAAAGAAACATACTCTTAAACGAGGTCTTTCTAATAAGAGAAATCCCCATTCTTGGAACCTTTCGAGCCGTAAAAAGAGGCGAAGTTGGGCTGTGTTGGATTAAATTGCCTGGAGACGACGAACGACGTCTTTTCTGAAATGTTCACGAATTTATAATTTATGTCTTTATCATCATCTAATAGATATACGGGAAATGAAAAACTACAGAAATTTTTTCGGGTTTTGTCTGCGTTTCTTGTTTTGCATTGTCTTTCAAAAAATCGTCCATCCTGAACGGCCGAGATTGAATTTTCTTTTTTCGGTCATCCTACACGCGCTCTAATAATAATAACTACGGAACGAACCACGCTCTTGGCATAAACCAATGCGTTGAATAACGAATTGGCTTTATCATCTTCGGAAACAATTTATATTGGTTGGTGAAACATATTACTGTCAGCCATACCGGCCATTTCCGTGTGAGATTTGACCATCTCCGAAACCAATTTAAAACGTATATATTTGGGTGAAACCTGGCGTTCTTACAACACGTTTAATCTGGCGTTCCCATGTTACGCATCGAAATTATATCCTGAATGGATTAATAACCACGGACCGAACCAGCTGAAATCCGAAATCCAAGTTCTGACACCTTCTAATTCTCATAGTTAGTGCAAAGTGAGAGTGAAACTCGTAAAAATAAACATCATTTAAAATATAAGTAAAACGAATATCCACCCACCTTCGAACCTCTCACAAATGGAAGGACTGGTATGTCCGGGTGTTGACTGAAGGACTGGGAGAATATGTTTCCCTAAAGCACAAAATCTAACTGTAACAGATATTTTGCCACTATTGCACTAGTTTATTACTCCGCGCAGGGAATGTTGGTGTTTGTTTCGAAAAGCATCGAAAGTTGTTCTGATTTCCTGCTGTACACGCTGAAAATAATAAAAGCAATCATTCTGTTGCAAGAAAATAACTTACCACATCGCTATTATTGGCCCACGAAGCATCCTGACGTGCCTATAAGAATTTATGTTAATCTTTTAGCTGGTTTCCTAGAGCTACAAAACAAAACCTAAAACGGTATGGAATGTAGTCAGCGGACATGCTAGAAAAAACGCAAATGGACACTAACACGATGCAACTAACACCAATAAGAACAATTAGATAAATAAAAATACCATATCGAGATCCCGCATGTCGATGCTTTCCGATGAGAAAACAGTCTCATCACAATCTGAAAGATTATTTGCTCCAGAATAAATTAAGCACAGGAAAGAAAATAAAAACCGTAACGGAATACGTTATGAGAAAAAACAACATATTATGATTAAACTCAGGTCAGAAAACCTACTCGGCCTCTCATCACTGGCAATTTGCGGAAGAACGGTGTGATGTTTCAGCTTCCATTCATCACAGGAACTCGCAAGGTGGCTTTGAACATCGACGGTATCTCCAGTTGAGGACCTAAACGGCAAAAGCGTTAAACAAGTGGTGACATTTTTCGCGATTGAACCTTTATTCACAGAAAGGCCACGGTAATGCAGGACAGGGTTTGAGCACATTTGTCGGAGGACTGAGGAGCGTCAAAGGCCCACCAGGGCTCGCTGTCAGACCTCTTTAGATGCCGGGGCAGGGGATTCCAACCACACTGCGACACTGCAGCACGCCACCACTAGTCCGAGATAAGACGGTTTTGAGACGGTACCGTAAACCGTGAGCAGACATTACACAACAAAACAAGAATTCACTGTTCTTTAGTTGACATGTCACTGAATACAACGATAGATTTAAAGAGTTCCAGACTCTAAGTACCTGTTTAGTTCGGGTACCACAGAAACATCAACGGAAGGAAGCTGGCAGTTGGGATCAGAGGTAAGAATGTCAGCCTTGCCCTGTGATGGACCAGGCGATGTCGTTGAGATGGTTGGTTTGGTAGAATCACCCTAAAAATCAAATTCAGACATCCATTCCTTGAATCTGCAACATATATATGAATTCAGTGTACACCGAAGTAAAGCGGAAAAACACAGTACATCGCGGTGCAGAAAATTATTTTGTTTTGTTTTATAATTTTCATATTTTTTTCCTATACTACAAAGCCACCTTGCGAAAATTATTTTGTTTTGTTTCATAATTTTCATATTAGATCAATTTTGGGTGGTATCAATTTTATGTCATTTTGTGTACAACAAAAATGTACACTAACCTTCGTTGTATTGCTGTTCTTTTCTGGCTTTCCGTTACTTCGTCCGAACCACTTCAGTGGATTCAGGTTGGAAAAGAAACCAAAAACCATGACAGCTGAAACGTAACTAACGGTATTTGAGCGTGGGGAGCTATTTTACAAGAAAACTGAGTCCAAAACATCCAGAACTGACTAAATAATGCAACAAGTGATCTAATGCAACAAACACAGTGAACAAATAACTACAAGGAACGAACAAAGTTGGAAGAAAACCGGTTAAAGAATATCGATTAATAGTTGTACTTATTTATGACATATCCAAATATTAGATTTTTTAGCTGACGAGTACGGTAGTTAGACCTAATTTCCGGTAGGCACTATATTTTTGTGACTGCATAGATTATAGAATATCTGAAATAAAATTATTAATAGGTTTAAAATTAATTCATCATATATAAAGACTGTATACTAAGCACATAGTAGGTTTAAAATTAATTCATCATATATAAAGACTGCACTCGTTGGGTTGCGACAGCCTCACGAAAATAACGTAGGTCAAGCCTCTCTATATTATGCTGTTATACACATGTTAATTGTGGAATAGTACAGCTGTTAAATCAAAGGAGTCGACTGTTTAAACGTTTTTACGGCGGTGTTAAAATATACGCCAGTTTAACTTACTGTTGGCTTATTCTAAGTCTTGTCCATGAGAAACAGCTAATATTATACAGTAGGTAACACGCTACAAATTATAAAAATTTGGAATTGTTTCTGATTTTAATTTTATCGAACTTAGCAAACCGTTTACCTACTCACAGTATGTCATAGCTATTTTCGCGAAACCGTCACCACATTCAACGGGAAACTCCGCGCCATCGCCGCGCACAACAACAGGGTGCCACTAGGGGCGCGGCGCGCCACCTTTAGGCTGCGCGGAGGGGACGCCAGGGGTGCGCTAACCCCATATGGCGCACTCATGGCCCACGTGCGGCGCATTTGCTGCGCATCTACCGCGCCTTCCCTAAATGGTGAGCTACGGGTGCGCCAAGTGAAATAGAACACCTGTGGCGCACCTATGGCGCACCCACCACGCACCCTAGTGGGGGTGAGTCGCGCACCAGCTGTGGCCCCTTGTGCGCGTCGATGGCGCGGAGTTTCATCAGTGTGGTCACGAATCACTAAGTTTCCTTCAAATTGGATTTTCGAATTCAGTTCATTCACAGATGACCCAGCTTTGAGAATTGCCTCAGGGAAAATCACACCTACCCATCGGCCTCACTCTGGGAGAGAAAAACACCATTTAGGGTCAAACACGCCCCCCTTACCCATGCCCTACGCCACTCATCGGATCGCTTCTTGATTAAAAAAAAGCCTAATTTAGTGTAATAAAAATATACTATTGTTTAATAATATAACTTACAATTAATATATATTTCTCCCTCTCTCTCCTTCTCTCTCTGATAAATCCTGCAGATTTACTTAGTTTCAATACGCACTTTTATGACCGTAAAAAACGTAACAGTAAAGGAGGCCGCCAAGGCTCCTTTCTAAAATGCAGAGGTTGTAGTGCGTCTTGGGGCGTGTTTATTGGCGTACGGTAATGGTACACTATTTGTTCTCTGATTTTTTCGTATTTTTCCGTCGGCCTATTTTTAGTTGTTGTTGTGAGCTGTCGCTTGTTGCTGTCTATTTTGCTATCACTCACTATATTCGTTATTCATTCCGCTGATCATTAGTTTATATTCAATTGCTGTATTTCTGCTTTGTTACTTGTTCTGTTAACGGTTTAGTTAACGAACCGTCAGTTTGGTATAGTGTCGATTTTGTTGTGTTGTCCAATTTGTTTAGTTGAACTTGTCATCGTTATATTTTCGGACGGTTCCATAACTAAACTATCGATTATTTGTTGTTACTTTGTGAGACCTGGGTGTCGCTTTTGTGAGCAGTTGAACGCGGTTGAAATCACCGGTTCTCTGGTCAAGCTTCACGCCAACTTAAAAGGGATCACTGTTTTGTTTAATTGTTGTTGTTCATATTCACGTTGTATATTTTGTTGTTTTGCGGATCCTGGGTATCACTTCGACGTAACCAATACGAGGTTGAAATCACCTGTGTTGCTTAACGTGATACGCCAACTTAAAGGATCCCGTTGTGTTCATTTTGGAAGATAACACTGCCAAGTGGATATTGATATCAGTTTATCATCGTTGGACAATCGAAATAAATCCCTTGGTGAAATCGATCATGTTTCTTGATAGTGTATTGAAGTCACCCATTTTCAATGGTACCGATTCGCTTGCCGTCCGTAACTTGGGGGCCGAATCACCTGTCTTACCATCACATGAGTCTCGACCGCGCCCTTTATCGTTGGATTTTGATAATTATGACCGTACTGAAAGCCATGTTTCAGTAAGGCAAGAGGAGATGCCTCCATCGCCGCGAGTTGACCCGAAGAAGAAGGAGGGACAAGACGAAGTCAAGGAATTGAAGGGCGATGTGAACCTTGTTCAAGAGCAGGTAATTCCGGAATCTTCGAATTTGAATGTTTGGGCTCAAGACGTCGTTGATAAAGTGACGGGTCTTGTAAGCAAAAACTCTCCTACAGAAGAGGAAAGAATAGTCGTTTTGGACGAATTCAGATCATTGATTGAATCGTGCATATTGATGAACAGTGGAGAAAGCAATCATGTTCTCAAGAGTTTGCAGTGTGTGCTAGGCTGTGAGGAGGATGAGATCGTCGCCGTGGTAAAGAATATGAGGGACGATCTCAGTATGTTGGATAGGGCTTTGCAAATGAATGAAGAGATATCGTTGCAGGTTGAGCGTCTGGTGACGCGTAATAAAAAGACCGACCGCGAGGTGAACATGCTCAAGGAGGCTCTGGATAAGGAGAAGGCCAACGTGGAGGATATGTCTCTTGTCAACAAGCAGCTCGAGAAACGCATCGCGGAGCTGGAGAAGATCGTGGCTGAAAAAGGTGAGCATACACCCTGTACATCAGAAGGTAATGAGGAGAGCGAGTCATCAAGGCATGACATGGAAACTTTTCAAACACCGTGCACGAGTTCACGCTTACTACGATTCCAGGAATTGGAGCAACGACTCCGCAACCTAGAGTTGCTTCAGGAGGAGAGGAGCCCGACGAATGGCCGGCACGCAGTCTCCCAACAGGCCTTCACTGGTGAGTCGAGTTCAGATGATAGACAGAATTTACAAAATAGGAGGGTAGTCGAACGGAACCACGAAACAATTGATAAACGTGTAACTTTTGAACAAAACACAGTAGTGGACACACCAAACAGACCAACTGACAACGGGTACGAGCATCGCCGCCTTAATAGGGATGTCTCGGTTAGGCAAAACTACAACCAAACCAACGTCACAGGCGTCCGTCGAAGGGGCCTGCTGACAGGAGGCGAGGACCAACTGTGGGAGAGCAGGTTTATCTCTCTACAAAACAGCCAGTCCGAAGCTATGGCGAAGATGGCCGAAGGCCTGGCAGCAATGGCTGTACCAGAGCCCAGGATTTTCAGTGGCGATGACGAGCGAGAATTGAGGGCTTTTCAGTCGCAGTTTACGCTGAAGTACGGAATGCTCGGCGACGAGCAACAGAAAGCTGCGTTGACAACCAAACTATCTGGCAGGGCAATGGAAATTTTCAAGTCCCTATCGAGTACCGATCTGGATGGAGGAATCCAAGAGGTCTTCGACGCCATGTCACGGGTCATGACCGGAAGATCGGCAGCGTCAGCAGCGTCAGCGTTCTTGGAGTTACGAAATTTCAAGAAGGAACAGGGAGAGTCGTTTACTAATATGTGTTCAAGACTGGAGAAACTTACCAGCCAGGCACATCCGACATTGCCAGGAGTACATTTGCGATCAGTGCGTTGCAAACACTTACTAGAGGTTGTGACACAGTGGAGTGAATTCCCGACCCTAGTCAAGCTCTGCAATGGAACTGACTACGACATTCTGAAAAAAGAGGTTCTGGAGCGCACGCAGATCAGGGAGCAGCTGAGGAGACCACAACTGAGCAAGCCAGCAGGCCGACAACCGTGGAAACCCGAGCCCAAAGCGATGGAGGACAGGAACCTGCAGCAAAGACCGACAATGCTGAACAGAGGGACCGGATCCACCATCATGAAGTGCACGAAATGCTTCAAGCCGGGACACACCGCGGAGACATGTCGAACAGGGCCAAGAAGGCCACCGACCAGCAATGCAGCACAAACGAAAGGAAGAAGAAAAGCGAGCGACAACCTGGATACGTTTTTGGAGTCAGACGCAATACAAGTATGCGCACTGAACGAGACTGACTCCGACGGCTACATCGGCAAGAGGACGCAAGTTATGGTGAACCTTGCAGGAAGAATGATGGAGACTCTCATCGATAGTGGCTCGCAAGTGAGCATCATTACGACCGGCGCCATCAAGAAACTGCACAGGGAAGGAGCCAACCTCAGAAAAGATTGCCAGTGGTATGGTGTCGAGGACACGAACCTACCACAAATTCTCACCGCGTCACGACAGCCAATGAACTTCGAGGGACGAGCAGAGATTCCTATCGTCATGGACAAGAAGGCTACAACTGCAAAATTTTTGGTACTAAAACAGAAGGAACCGATGGTGCTGATTGGGACCAACGTCTTCCCACAGCTGAACCTGGAACTACGCCAAAGGAGAGTTCGAGCCGAGTCCGTGGATGCCAGAGTGGCGATGAGGACGTACGTTCCTCCAAAGAGTACGATCGCGATCCCACTGAAGCTTCCAGACAATGTCGACGCGAACGAGGTCACATTGATTAGCGCTCATGCAGGCATCTCAGACGCGATTTGTGGAGTGAATGATGCGACCGTGACGTGGGTGACTCTTCGTAACGAAGTGGACGAAGCCACCGTTCTCCACGAAGGACAGACAATTGGAAAATGGGACACGGAGTCTGCATTCACCGTTGGAGTGGAAGAAGTTCTTCGCCAGTGGAAGAATCGGAACAACGACACCGTCATATGCGCAGCTACAGTGCAAGACAGTAGAACAAGTACTCTGTTGGAAGTGCTGACAGAAGCATCTTCACAACCCTTGCCCGAAGCACTCGAGACACTTGTGAGACGGTACCAGGACGTTTTCGCAGTGAAGGATGAAGAGCTAGGACGAACAAACCTCGTGGAGCATCGCATCATCACGACCGAGCACCCACCGATTCGTCAGAAACAAAGGCCCATACCCGTCGGACTTCGTCCTCAAGTGAAACAGATGCTTGACGAGATGGAGAGGAATGGAGTGATTGCTCCAAGCAACTCTCCATGGGCGTCCCCTGTTGTATTACAGAGGAAAAAGGACGGAAACATCAGATTGTGCATCGACTATCGAAGATTGAACCAGATTTGCGTTCAAGATGCACATCCGCTTCCCAATATTGATCTACAGATCCAAAGCTTGGGTGAGACCAAAGTATTCTCCACCTTGGACCTAGTAAGCGGATACTGGCAAATTCAGCTGGAAGCAGAATCGCAGGAAAAGTCCGCGTTCGTTGTACTGGACAAGCTGTACGAATTCCGGGTTCTCCCATTCGGACTTGCGACATCCCCAGCGTGCTTTCAACGACTGATGAGCAACATCCTGGGAGATCTGATCGGAAACTCTGTTTTTGTCTATCTAGATGATATTTTGGTTGCTACACGAACGGAAGAAGAGCATTTGTTAGTACTGGCCGAGGTGTTCGACCGCTTCAGAGCTCATGACTTGCGGTTCAAGGCAAAGAAGTGTGCCTTTATGGTACCGGAGTTGTCGTACCTTGGACACAAACTCACTCAAGAAGGACTTCGCCCAGAAGCCGAAAAAGTAGCCGCTATCAGGGACTACCCAAGACCAGAAAAGCGAGAAGAAGTGATGTCTTTTCTCGGGCTTTGCGGATACTACCGGAAGTTCGTCGCTGGATACGCCGCCATCGCAGCCCCCCTGCACGCCATGACCAGCAAAGCGCTCAGGTGGAACTGGACCGAAGCAGCCCAGAAGGCCTTTGACGAGTTGAAGAAACGACTGACGGAGACACCCATTCTCACACAACCAAGATTTGACTTGGCGAGGACTGGCGAGCGACCGTTTATCATCTTCACCGACGCTTCGGGAAAAGGACTTGGGGCCGTGCTGACGCAGAAAGACGAATTTGGAAATTTGAAGCCGATTTACTTCGCATCAAAAGGATTATCAGAAGCGGAGAAAAACTACCACGTCACCGACGCTGAGGCTCTAGCCGTGGTTTTCGCATTGAGGAAGTTTCGACAGTTCATTTACGGGTTTCCAACAGTAGTGCGAACCGATCATCAACCACTGACAAGCTTGTTCACGAGAACAAATGTCTCGCCACGAGTTCTCAGATGGACATTGGAAGTCCAGGACTTCAACGTGAAGATCGAATACATTAAGGGAAAAGTGAATCTGATCGCCGATGCCCTCAGCAGAGGAGGAGCCGTTCCCGACGAGGTGGACGTCCCTTTGGAAACGACTCATGTGATCTGCACAGTGCAGACAGAACCGACGTGGCTAGCCGAACTTCAGGAGGAGGAACCATTCCGATCCGTGCTAACGCACATCCGAGCGAACAACAGCATAGCGGAAGTTCGCATTGCGGGCAAGACGAAACCGTTGCGAGTAGCAGATTTCGTCATCGACGAGGGACATCTATGCATTCTCCTGGACAGTGGTGAGGCAAGGAAAGTCGTTCCGACGGCGAGAAGAAGAAGTTTAGTGGATCAACTGCACAGTGGTGTGCGAGCTGGCCACTTCTCTACGAACAAGATTGTCAGGATTCTGGAGAAGGAGTTCTACTGGCCCACAATGCGTATGGATGTGGACAAGTGGTTACGAGAGTGTCAAAAGTGTGTAACAGCAAACTCGAAGACTTCACTGACACCACCACTGCAACCGGTTATAACTGATCGACCGTTTCAATTGGTAGAGATCGACCTCATCGATATGTGTGCACCGGCCGCGTGCGGTTGCACTCTCCGCGTCTCCCGCCAAAAAATGCCCGTCATTATTGATCCTATTATCACACCTATTTCCCGACCTGATGCTTCAATTCGCCAGATTATTCAATCCACTATCACCCAATTATTCTCTGAACTGAAGACCTTCGTTCATGAAGAAATCACGGAAGCTTTCCGCCGAAACGAACTCAAGGATCACTTTGTCATCTTGAACTTGGAGGAAAACGATCGGGTGAGTAATGAGTTTGATATTATATCCAAAATCATGTCTCTTTCTAAATGCTCACCCGATTCGTTTAACATTGTTGGTCGTATGGGCAAGCCTAAAAAGACCCCAGGCCTATTCTCTGTTCAATGAAACCTGGTTTCCGTGTTCCGTTTTTTAAGGATCTTGCTGACAAGATGAAGAAATGCCCCGAACTCGCTCATCTGAATGTTCGCCGTGCTGAAACCCCGAAACAGCGCCATGAAGGTTTCCTCCTTCGGCAAGAAGCTCGTCTACGTGCCCAATCCAAGGAAGAACCCGTTACGTCACCGCGACCTTTGACCTCACCGACAATTGAACAAGCCCGCGAGGATAATTTTTGTCAATTGTCCCCTGTTCTGTCGCAATTGCCCGAAGATAATGAGTCAATTGTTGAAAACAATCAATCTTTCAAATCGAATGTTTCTGATAGTGAGGAGTGCGATGATACAACTAAGATGGGACTTGAAAACTTTGCTAAAGGACTTAAAGAAGTCGTAGAAAAATTAAACAACTTTTATAGTAACCGTTGATAATATTCAGTCATGTTTTGTTATACGTATAGAAGTACAAACAAGTTTATACAGTTTTGATATATTTCCGAACTTTCCACCTTTGTTGGTGTGTGCTGAAAAGCTAATAAATGTTCAATGTTCAAATGTTCAATATGGGACGAACGTCCGAAGGAAACCGATACTGTCTCAGTATCCTGGACCACTTCACCAAGTTTGCAGCAGCAATTCCGATCCCTACGAAGGAAGCCGACGTTGTTGCTAGAGCGCTCGTTGGATGGATGACGAACACAGGACATGTTCCGGAAACGATCCACTCAGATCTTGGAAGAGAGTTCGAAAATGCCACTCTTCAATATGCTGAGAAGCTCCTGGGTACAACTCACAGCTGGACAAAAGGATACGATTCACGAGGAAACGGAGGAGTGGAACGACTTAACCGAACCCTGGAGTTGATCTTGAAGAAAACTGTTCAAAATCCGGTGGAATGGGAACAAAAGCTATCGTTCGCGGTGTGGGCGTACAATAGTGTACCACACAGTACAACAAAAGAGTCGCCATACTTCTTGCTGTACGGACGAGATCCTCGGTTTGTGTGGCAAGGACTTCCCTCGGAAGAACAAGGACTTCATCGAGTGGATATCGACGAATACAAGACGGAACTAGTGGCGAACCTTCAAATGTCCTGGGAAGCGGCACATCGCGAAATGAAGAAGAATGCACTTGCGATGAAGAGGAACTACGACGAGAATAGGGCCGTTCACCCAACCAAGCTGCCAAAAGCTGGCGACCGCGTATTACTCAAGGTGCCAGCTGAAAAGACGAGCAGCCGCCATCCGAAACTTGTCAACGACTGGAGAGGACCATTTCGAGTGAAGGAAACGTCCGAGAGCTCGGCTCGAATCGCCAATATCTTCGACAATACAGAAGAACTCACCGTACCGATGGACGCACTAAAGCTCGTTCCTGTGGAAATGCCGGACCAACCTTGCGCGACAAAACACAAACGTGGTCGGCAAGGCAAAAGGAATTAGCGATAGGAATGGAGGGATAATGTATAAATATGTATATAACTTTTTCTTATACTGTTTATTTTTAGGAACCCGGCCACGAAGACGATTACGGTGGATGCAGACTGTCCCCTGGACCCCTCTTTTGTGTGTCACGATGCTCGTTGTGTGATCCCCAGACTGGAATCCGTTTCGTCGTTGCTCGGTCTCTCGCGCTACCACGCAACCAAGAAAGCACATGGACAATCGGACGCGTACACAAGCTTCTTGAAGATGAGTACCGTTCCTGTTGAACTTGCTGAGGGGAACCTTATCTCCGCCATAAGCGTTGTACAATATTTCCAAGTTGTGCTCTCTTATTCTGCCACTCATTCGGGTATCCAAGTTACTCTCCCGCCTCTTTCTTTCTATACTAATTTCAGTTCTCTTTTCACTTCCGTTATCAATAGTTGGGCTCTTAAAATTAATGTACCCAAACCGCCGCCTCAGCCAATGCAACTATCTGCCGACGAAGCCAAACAATACCTGGAGTGGAAGAAGCAACAGGAGAGTGGAGGACCCCACATCCAAGGTCGAGATGCTCGGATGCAGAGCCCGATAAGACGCCAGCCGTTTGCCAACCGCCGTAACGACCGTGCGCACCCTTACACAAAATAGTGGCACGAGTCCGGGACGGACTCTTCAGAGGAGGAAGTAAAGGAGGCCGCCAAGGCTCCTTTCTAAAATGCAAGGTTGTAGTGCGTCTTGGGGCGTGTTTATTGGCGTACGGTAATGGTACACTATTTGTTCTCTGATTTTTTCGTATTTTTCCGTCGGCCTATTTTTAGTTGTTGTTGTGAGCTGTCGCTTGTTGCTGTCTATTTTGCTATCACTCACTATATTCGTTATTCATTCCGCTGATCATTAGTTTATATTCAATTGCTGTATTTCTGCTTTGTTACTTGTTCTGTTAACGGTTTAGTTAACGAACCGTCAGTTTGGTATAGTGTCGATTTTGTTGTGTTGTCCAATTTGTTTAGTTGAACTTGTCATCGTTATATTTTCGGACGGTTCCATAACTAAACTATCGATTATTTGTTGTTACTTTGTGAGACCTGGGTGTCGCTTTTGTGAGCAGTTGAACGCGGTTGAAATCACCGGTTCTCTGGTCAAGCTTCACGCCAACTTAAAAGGGATCACTGTTTTGTTTAATTGTTGTTGTTCATATTCACGTTGTATATTTTGTTGTTTTGCGGATCCTGGGTATCACTTCGACGTAACCAATACGAGGTTGAAATCACCTGTGTTGCTTAACGTGATACGCCAACTTAAAGGATCCCGTTGTGTTCATTTTGGAAGATAACACTGCCAAGTGGATATTGATATCAGTTTATCATCGTTGGACAATCGAAATAAATCCCTTGGTGAAATCGATCATGTTTCTTGATAGTGTATTGAAGTCACCCATTTTCAATGGTACCGATTCGCTTGCCGTCCGTAACTTAACCTAATTTACTAAACATGAAGTTGCATTAGAATAAACCTGAAATAAAACATTCATTTATGTATTGCTCTCTCTCTCACCCGCTTATGAATTTATGCGCTTGTAAAATCCCTCTCCCTCTCCCTCTCTCTCTATCACTCTCTCTTTCTTTTTCTCTTTCTCTGTAACTCTCTCTCCCTCTTGTGAAATGCCCCGCCCCAATTACCCACACCGATAACCCCTATCCTTACCTTTACCGTATCTCATCCATTCGTATATTGATTCTCCATGTCCCGATCTCCGCTTATTAATTTCTGAATGTGTATTTTCATCGTTCTATCCTCGACTATTAGTTTTTCTTATTGTTTCATTCAAATTGCTTTTATGTCCTGTCGACCTAATGACAGTTCTATTTCAGAAAATAAAACTTGTCGAGCAACAGTGGGGAAAATAAACCCCGCTAGGTTGCATTCTACCCGGGAATATTGGCAAACCTCCTTGGAATCAGAAGATCGGGTGGTATCGGATCGTGCGCTGACATGCGGACCTTCACTGCTCCAGTAAGTTTTATATTTCCTGTTCATCTTGATGTCTCCACTCTTTTCCATTCCTATTTTTAATAATTTCGATCGAAAATTGTCACAACAGTCCTTTTTCTAAATAAGCTTATGTTTTATATTTTACACAACTGTTTACTTATATCACTGTTGCAACTCCGCGCTATCGCCGCGAAGGGTAAAAAAACGGTCGGCCAAAAGGAGGGTCGGCCACATTGGCGCGGAGCACCCTCGCTAGGTCTCGCGAGGGATGCGCCACAGGCGCGCGGCACGTATTCCATTTCAGTTGGCGGAAGGTGCACGGGCGCGCCATACGCCGTAGGGGTACCTCTGGCGCCACCGCCGCGCACCCTTGGAGAGGATCCACTTCATGTCCGCAGTAATTGCGCGGAGTTTCACGTTGATAAACGTGTGCTCCATTTAGGAGAAGATAGTTCCATATAATTACTCTAATGTATCACCTCTATATGATGTGGTTACATTATACTTTACTTTGAAATAGTATTTTAATTTTAATTTTAGAATCCGTCCATATCTTCCACCGTGAACATCTACAGTAGAATAGAGAGTTCCGCCACCCGGCGGATTCTACAAAAATTGAGAAGCATAGGACAGCTACTTGAAAGCTGCAGGATTTCTACACACGTAACAACGGAACTCTTTTTCTCTGTACGTTGGATTTTTCCTATTTATGCAAAAAGTAAACTTTCATCACTTGTCCATCTAACTTTAAAGGCTCAGGCCCACCGATATAAACCTACGTTTATTATTTGTTCATAATTCATAAAAATATATTTATTATAATATATACAAACTGAATATTATTCAGTGTCACCATGGGGAAGTTTTTCCGGTGAGCTTTCCTTACAGAAGGTACCGTAGACAGGCCTTGGGAAGGGAAGTTAAGTCATTTGCATACCAACATCAAAGGTGTACGTGCAAATGACGTAAATATATTATAATAAATACCCTTTTTATGAATTATGAACAAATAATAAACGTAGGTTTATATCGGTGGGCCTGACCCATTAACTTCACGCAAAACAATAGCTCTCGATGATTTCGCGACGTCGAAAAATTTAAATCTCGGCGTGGTGGGTTCGAATCCCCTCGCAGGCAAAGATTTTGTATGCTCAATTTCGATGTGTGAAAATTTCATGAAAGTGTTTCGTTTCCTTCGCACAAAACGACAATGAAAATGATAAACAAACTCTTCTCCTCTACATAATAAGATCTTCAATTTGATTTCTTGCTTCTTTTCAGAACGTGCGCTTCATCACTGTGCGATTTTTACAAAATACGGAAAGTGAAGTAAGCGGAAAGAGCGGAAAGCGGAAAGAAACTGGGATTCGAATAGAGGATTTATGGAATAGGTGAGGAAGAACCCACGTCCAAAAGTATGAAAACTGCTCCTGGCGAGTTTCGAATTTTCACTAGCATAATAGTGTGAAGAAGAATGTGAAGCAGGATTTTTGTATATTTCAGTAATGTGATTCAGTATGACTCGTATTTTGTTTCGTCAAAATTTAATTATTTTTTCATTATTGTATACCAGCCGTTCGAAGAGCCCTACGGGTTCTTCTCCGACTGGAGGAATCGGCCTTCGGCCGATTGTTACCCTATTAAAAAAAAAGGAATTTCTTCAAACGTAAAAAGGATGTTCATTTACGTTTATGTGGAAACGTATAATATGGTTCTGGACTTCATACAAATTTACAAATTTGCTATTGCAATTGCTCTTCTGTCTCCTATAAGATCTTTCTCCCATAAGCTTGCATAGCGCAACAGGTAGAGCGCTGGACTATGAAGCGAGAGCTGGTAGCTAGTTGGTTCGAATACCGCCAGCGGCAAAGATTTTGTATGTTCTCTTTCGATTGCGAATATGAAATTTTCTTTATGAACAGCTTTCGTTGTGCACATAAAAACAAACCCGTGACAAACTCTTCTCCTTTATATAATAAGATGTTAGTTAGTATGCATTGTCTCATGTGGTGGCTTTTCTCTGCGGCAACAACGCGCTCGCCGTGTAGCTTGCCGCAGCAGTTTCTTAGCACATTAGATAATGTGATTGAGCGTGACTCATAGTTATCTTTTCGTCAAATTTTAATTATTTCGTGAGGATATGTTAGTTAGTGTGCATTGTCTCATGTGGTGGCTTTTCTCTGCGGCAACAACGCGCTCGCCGTGTAGCTTGCCGCAGCAGTTTCATAGCACATTAGATAATGTGATTGAGCGTGACTCATAGTTATCTTTTCGTCAAATTTTAATTATTTCGTGAGGATATGTTAGTTAGTGTGCATTGTCTCATGTGGTGGCTTTTCTCTGCGGCAACAACGCGCTCGCCGTGTAGCTTGCCGCAGCAGTTTCGTTGCACATTAGATAATGATTGAGCGTGATCATTTTTATTTTTTGGAAATTTTACTATTCGTGGTTATGTTAGTTAGTGGCATTGTCTCATGTGGTGGTTTTGTCTGCGGCAACAACGCGCTCGCCGTGTAGCTTGCCGCAGCAGTTTCGTAGCACATTAGAGAATGTGATTGAGCGTGACTCATATTTATTTTTTTTTGGCATATTTTAATTATTTCGTGAGTATATGTTAGTTAGTGTGCATTGTCTCATGTGGTGGCTTTTCTCTGCGGCAACAACGCGCTCGCCGTTGTAGCTTGCCGCAGCAGTTTCGGAGCACATTAGAGAATGTGACTGAGCGTGACTCATATTTATTTTTCGGCATATTTTAATTATTTCGTGAGTATATGTTAGTTAGTGTGCATTGTCTCATGTGGTGGCTTTTCTCTGCGGCAACAACGCGCTCGCCGTGTAGCTTGCCGCAGCAGTTTCATAGCACATTAGAGAATGTGATTGAGCGTGACTCATATTTATTTTTTTCGTCAAATTTTAATTATTTCGTGAGTATATGTTAGTTAGTGTGCATTGTCTCATGTGGTGGCTTTTCTCTGCGGCAACAACGCGCTCGCCGTGTAGCTTGCCGCAGCAGTTTCATAGCACATTAGATAATGTGATTGAGCGTGACTCATATTTATTTTTTCGTCAAATTTTAATTACTTCGTGAGTATATGTTAGTTAGTGTGCATTGTCTCATGTGGTGGCTTTTCTCTGCGGCAACAGCGCGCTCGCCGTGTAGCTTGCCGCAGCAGTTTCGTAGCACATAAGAGAATGTGATTGAGCGTGACTCATATTTATTTTTTTCGTCAAATTTTAATTATTTCGTGAGTATATGTTAGTTAGTGTGCATTGTCTCATGTGGTGGCTTTTCTCTGCGGCAACAACGCGCTCGCCGTGTAGCTTGCCGCAGCATTTTCGTAGCACATTAGAAATGTGATTCAGTGTGGCTATTGCTTTTTCAATCTTGCATATTGGTGTACACAAATTTTACGATATTTTTTTTAGTAAATATTTATATATTTCTTCGTAAAATTTATGTATATGAAATGTATATAGTTGTTCCCAAGTGGATTCACACATATATATATATATGGAAATAACTGGCTTCAATTCCTCGCAGATACATGTCAAACAAAAAATAAATAGCGACTTTGGTCGAAGCATCATTGTCTGCGTGTTAGTATAAATTAAATTACATCCAAGAATAAATGTGATAAAGGTAATAAAGTTTTAACTCCAGTTTCGGAAACGCGAAACTGCCCGCGCACAGTTTCGGAAACGCGAAATTTTGTCTGGACTCTCTCGCATTTTCTTGTACACTCAACTTCTCTGCTGGAAACTAGAAAGAGCTCATGGAGGGTCTGTTTCCTGTTTCGCGTTTCAGAACCCGCAGTTAAATACTCTATAAGGTAAGATGATGAGTTACTCTAGTCTCTAGTTTTGAGTGTTGACATCACTGAGGAAAATTGGAAAGTGCGCGGACTACTCTGGGCCCGAAAAAGGGTGGGCCGCCTACACCTCGCCCATAAGTGGGAAAGTGGCTCGAGAGACACCGAAAAGGTGGGCGGCTGGTGCGCGTGGGTAAGGACGTAAATTTTGAAGCATCATTTCCGCATGTGGAAAACCCAGTACAAACGCTGCAGCGAACATTCTGAGTGTTGGCAGTCTTCATCAGTTTGCTTGGAAACTCCAGATGAGCGTAACGTTAGCCCCTAGCCCCCCCCCCTAGTGGCGCAAGTCATTCTTGGCAATAATGCCAGAATCCTCAAACAGTGCTCCAGATGATGTTCTGTGACGAAAGCACCTTCGTAGTAAACGTGCCGGATAATAAGAAAAGTTCTCGATATTTTCTCTGAATTTTTCCGTACAGGACCAGTTTTCCACACTAAATCCAATGGGGTGACTTATTTGAAGCGTTTCTCTCATTTTTGCCCCGAAAATGAATTTTTTTTGGGTGTTCTTTTACTTATGAAACGCACTGTATTTTATGCTAGATTATAAGCGAGTTAGGCTGCGCTTGCATTTTCTCATGTAGTGCTCTTCCTGTGGCAACAACAATGCGCTTGCCTGCCGAAGGAATGACATTGCACATGATAGAATGTGAAGCAGGATTTTTTTTGTATATTTATTGTTACCTATGTTAAATTTATTGTCACCAAAAAAAAATAAAAATTGTTTGTGTAGGTATCTTGGATGTGGAATCACAGAGGAAGTTTTTTTTGCATAGCGAAGTGTAGTAAAAAAAATCTTTTTTTTTCTCGTGGTATTCGAGGCAATAATAGAGATAATATTTATACGACTTTCACTAAGAATACAATTGGTTTCATGTGTGTGTTTTTTTATATTCGCCTGTAGACGTGATGCACTCTCGCAGGGGTAATAAAAATTTTGTATGTTTTTTACTAACAAAAAGTGTATCGCTGTGGGATGACAAGAGGTCAGTAAAAAAAGAAGAAATTACATGAGTAAGTGTATACAATATGTACAACAGTATGTACATCTAATTGAGAATGAATTATAAAACAGACATACCTAGTGAAATTTTCCGAAATTTGGAGTTCCGAATTCGAATTTGTGTAGCGCCGTGACAAGAGGGCCATGTGAGCCACGAGGAAAATTCAATAACTCTGTGGATAACTGTCGTGTCAAATAAGTCACCCCATTGGATTCAACGTGGAAAACTGGTCCTGTACAGAAAAATTCAGAGAAAATATTGCACGCCGTGAAGAGGTAAGGTAGTAGCTTGCACGCCGTACTCACGCCACTTCTCCCCGGCGTGATAACGGCGGGCAAGTTGCACGCCATTTCCATTCCGCATGCATTTTTGCACGCCACCACGTTGCCAAATGGACTTTGCATGCTGTAACATAGCCGCCTGCACTGACAAATTTCTTCATTGCGTTTGCACGCACGGGCAAACCTCGAGCCGTAATGGCGTGTGTGAACGGCGTGCAAGTGGCAATTTTATGGCCTGCAGGCGGCAACTTGACGTCCAGCCGCCCACCTTTTCGGTGTCTCTCGAGCTGTAAGTGTGCCAAGTATGCCGTAGGAATATGTATATAATATTTATTTCATCATTAGTTTCTTTGCAACTTTTGCATGCTTGTTTACACTTGAGTGTTCGTGTGTTTCTCAATTAACAGCTGTTGTGAGCTTTGGAGAAATACTCATTCTTGCCCTTTGTCTTATTGATAAAAGGTTATGGCTATTTGCTGTATTAGATATTACATATATTTTACAACAAGACATTCAAAAATAAACCATGAGGGCTGGGCGGCCCTCATGAATTTATAGAGCCACCTTCCCACTTATGGGCGAGGTGTAGGCGGCCCATCATTTTTCGGGCCCAGTGTAGTCCGCGCACAGTTTCCTCAGTGATGTCAACACTCAACACTAGAGAACTCATGATCTTACCTTACCTTTATCACATTTATTCTTGGATGTAATTTAATTTATACTAACACGCAGACAATAATGCTACGACCAAAGTCGCTATTTATTTTTTGTTTGACATGTATCTGCGAGGAGTTGAAGCCAGTTATTTCCATATATATGTGAATTCACATGTGAACAACTATATACATTTCATATACATAAATTTTACGAAGAAATATATAAATATTTACTACGGCGTAAAATGTGTGTACACCAATATGCAAGGTTGAAAAAGCAATAGTCACACTGAATCACATTCTCTAATGTGCAACGAAACTGCTGCGGCAAGCTACAGGGCGAGCGCGTTGTTGCCGCAGAGAAAAGCCACCACATGAGACAATGCACACTAACTAACATATACTCACGAAATAATTAAAATTTGACGAAAAAATAACTATGAGTCACGCTCCATCACATTCTCTAATGTGCTACGAAACTGATGCGGCAAGCTACAGGGCGAGCGCGTTGTTGCCGCAGAGAAAAGCCACCACATGAGACAATGCACACTAACTAACACATACTCCCGAAATAATAAAATTTGACGAAAAGATAAATATGAGTCACGTTCAGCTAGAAGAGCCTACTCACTATGAGTCACATCACATGCGACACTAACTAGACACACATAGACAATCACACGGAAATAAAATTGTCCGAAAAAACAAATATGCCACGCTCAATACATTCTCTAATGTGCTCCGAAACTGCTGCGGCAAGCTACAGGGCGAGCGCGTGTTGCCGCAGAGAAAAGACCAATGAGACAATGCACACTAACTAACATACTCCCGAAATAATTAAAATTTGACGAAAATAAATATGAGTCACGTTCATCACATTCTCTGATGTGCTCGAAACTGATGGGCAAGCTACACGGCGAGCGCGTTGTTGCCGCAGAGAAAAGACCCCACATGAACAATGCACACTAACTAACGTATACTCCCGAATAATAAAATATACAAAAAAAATAAATATGAGTCACGTCAATCACATTCTCTAATGTGCTACGAAACTGCTGCGGCAAGCTACACGGCGAGCGCTTGTTGCCGCAGAGAAAAGCACCACATGGACAATGCACACTAACTAACATATACTCACGAAATAATTAAAATTTGACGAAAAGATAACTATAAGTCACGCTCAATCACATTCTCTAATGTGCTCCGAAACTGCTGCGGCAAGCTACACGGCGAGCGCGTTGTTGCCGCAGAGAAAAGCCACCACATGAGATAATGCACACTAACTAACACATACTCCCGAAATAATTAAAATTTGACGAAAAGATAACTATGAGTCACGCTCAATCACATTATCTAATGTGCTACGAAACTGCTGCGGCAAGCTACACGGCGAGCGCGTTGTTGCCGCAGAGAAAAGCCACCACATGAGATAATACACACTAACTAACATATACTCACGAAATAAAATATGTCGAAAAAATAAATATGAGTCACGCTCAATCACATTCTCTAATGTGCTCCGAAACTGCTGCGGCAAGCTACACGGCGAGCGCGTTGTTGCCGCAGAGAAAAGCCACCACATGAGATAATGCACACTAACTAACACATACTCCCGAAATAATTAAAATTTGACGAAAAGATAAATATAAGTCACGTTCAATTACATTCTCTAATGTGCTGCGAAACTGCTGTGGCAAGCTACACGGCGAGCGCGCTGTTGCCGCAGAGAAAAGCACCACATGAGAGAATGCCCTTAACTTCACATTACTGAAATATACAAAAATCCTGCTTCACATTCTTCTTCACACTATTATGCTAGTGAAAATTCGAAACTCGCCAGGAGCAGTTTTCATACTTTTGGACGTGGGTTCTTCCTCACCTATTCCATAAATCCTCTATTCGAATCCCAGTTTCTTTCCGCTTTCCGCTCTTTCCGCTTACTTCACTTTCCGCATTTTGTAAAAAATCGCACAGTGATGAAGCGCACGTTCTGTAAAGAAGCAAGAAATCAAATTGAAGATCTTATTATATAAAGGAGAAGAGTTTGTTTATCATTTTCATTGTCGTTTTGTGTGAAGGAAACGAAACCCTTTCATGAAGTTTTCACACATCGAAATTGAGCATACAAAATCTTTGCCTGCGAGGGGATTCGAACCCACCACGCCGAGATTTAAATTTTTCGACGTCGCGAAATCATCGAGAGCTATCGTTTAGCGTGAAGTTAATGGGTCAGGCCCACCGATATTAACCTATATTTATTATTTGTTCATAATTCATAAAAAGGGTATTTATTCTAAAAAATTTACGTCATTTGCATATACACCTTTGATGTTGGTATGCAAATGATTTAACTTCCCTTCCCAAGGCCTGTCTACGATTCCTTCTGTAAGGAAAGCTCACCGGAAAAACTTCCCCATGGTGACACTGAATAATATTCACTTGTATATATTACAATAAATACTTTTTTTTTATGAACTATGAACAAATAATAAATGTAGGTTTTTATCGGTGGGCCTGACCCTTTAAAGTTAGATGGACAATTGATGAAAGTTTACTTTTTGCATAAATAGGAAAAATCCAACGTACAGAGAAAAAGGGCTCCGTTGTTCGCGTGTGTAGAAATCCTGCAGCTTTCAAGTAGCTGTCCTATGCTTCTCAATTTTTGTAGCATCCGCCGGGTGGTGGAATTCTCTATTCTTCTGTAGATGTTCACGGTGGAAGATATGGACGGATTCTAAAATTAAAATTAAATTAAAATACCAAGTATTTTAAGCTAAGAATAAAGTTACCACATCATATAGAGGTGATACATTAGAGAATTCTATGGAACTATCTTCTCCTAAATGGAGCACACGTATATCAACGTGAAGCTCCGCGCAATTACTGCGGACAAAAAGTGGATCCTCTCCAAGGGTGCGCGGCGATGGCGCCAGAGGTACGCTAACGGCGTATGGCGCACTCGCGGTGCACCTTCCGCCAACTGAAATGGAATACGTGCCGCGCGCCTGTGGCGCATCCCTCGCGCGTCCCGGTGAGGGTGCGCCGCGCGCCTGTGGCCGACCCTCCTTTTGGCCGACCGTTTTTTTTACCCTCCGCGGCGATAGCGCGCAGTTGCAACAGTGATATAAGTAAACAGTTGTGTAAAATATAAAACATAAGCTTATTTAGAAAAAGGACTGTGGCGTCAAAATTTGATCGAGGTTAGTAAAAATAGGAATGGAAAAGAGTGGAGACATCAAGATGAACAGGAAATATAAACTTACTGGATCAGTGAAGGTCCGCATGTCAGCGCACGATCCGATACCACCCGATCTTCTGATTCCAAGGAGGTTTGCCGATTTTCCCGGGTGGAATGAAACCTAGCGGGGTTTTATTTTCTCCACTGTTGCTCGACAAGTTTCACTTTCTGAAATAGAACTGTTATTAGGGTCGAAAGGACAAAAAAAACAATTTGAATGCAAAAATAAGAAAAACTAATAGTTGAGGATAGAATGATGGAAATTACATATTCAGAAATTAATAAGCGGATATCGGGACAGGGAGAATACGATGGATGAGATACGATAAAGGTAAGGATAAGGGGATGGGCGTATGGGTGAGCGTAAGGGGGCGGGGCTTTTCACAAGAGAGATAGCGAGAGTGAGAGAGAGTTAGTGAGTGTTGTTATAGAGACGTACATCGGGAGAGAGTGAAAGAGAGAGATATAGGGAGAGAGGGATAGAGAGAGTGATAGAGAGAAGGGATAGAGAGGGTGATAGAGAGTGTGATAGAGATAGAGAGAGCAGGGTGATAGAAGAGCGAGTGCGTGAGTGATAGAGAGGGAGCGAGATTGTCAGGGGGTCGGTGTGATTTTTCCCTGAGGCTATATCCAGGGGTCATCTGTGAGGGATTTGAATTTGAAAGGGTTTGAAGACAACTGATTTTGTCTAAGAGAAGAATTAAAAGATTTTATATGGTTTAAAAAATGGGAATCAGACACAATTTTTGGTCAGCTCAATTTTTCATAAATTAAGTGGATTTTACAAGCGCATAAATTCATAAGCGGGTGAGAGAGAGCAATACATAAAGTGTTGTTTGTGCATAGCTATATCACATCCTACCGTGCCTACTCACGATTCAAACTTCCCGCGCACATAAGCTACGGTATTCGCATGCACTTTGCATTTTCCCGACGTTGCGAATAAATTTTTGGGATTGTCATTCTGGGTCTTTGCTTACCCGTATAACGCGACCTTTTTTCTTTATTTATGTTGTTTTGTAGAATTTTATTCGTATTTTTCATACTAATTGTTTTATGCACCATTTGGTGCCTATATTTGTTACAGCAGCGAATGATTTGCTGCCTATATTGGCCACAGTAGCCGAGGTTTTGCTCTCAGCAGCTCATTTTGTCACTTCGGATCAGTGCCAACCAATGACTCCGCTGTCCAGGACATGGGTCCCTTATTATCTTCCCATTTTTGAAACACAAAAGCCAGCACAGTTCTGCTCACTGCTCAGGCCGGCTCCTCTGTCCAGGACATGAGTCTTCATTTTTGCTAATAAATTTCGAGCTGGACATCAGTTCTGTCCTACTCAAAGCCGATCACAGCAGTACAGATCACTGCTCAAGGTTATGACGACGGTGTCCAGGACACTGCTCTCGCCTCATTGTTTATGCTTGCTGGCAAAGGGTAATGTGCCGGAACTACGTGAGGAAATATGTTCACACAGTGCCAGCCGTGTTTTCCCGTTCCCAAAGTAGTCAAAATTAAATACAACTATTTCCTTTTTGGCTATTTATACTTTATTTTCGTACTAAATACTTGAGATCCTCAGTTCTGTGGCGGCCTGTGTGGCCTGTGTATTAAAAAAAAAAAAAAGGGCATTTGTGATTGTTGATTGTGTATATCTTTCTCATGCATCAGCCAAACAGACCACTTCCTACTTCATGCAGCCGTATACGCAACGCATGCCCACGGTGGCTTACTTGCAGAGTACACTCGCCTGCGGCGAACGTCAACTCGCTTTCTGTTTTGAATATAGAATTCAAGAGCTCGTATCAGAAAATAAAGCCCGTCCCCTAGAACTTTCTCAGCTCGCGTCTCACACGACGACGTTCTCTTCACGGGCCGACGGTTCCGGTAAATTCCGGTTTCGTTTTACAAGACGTTTGTCTTGAATCCTTGAAAGTTCTAAGTTATATTTAGACGCGTACTATATTTTTTGACCGCGACCACGTCTAGCCACATTTTCGCAATTCGCATTGCGTCATTTTTGCAGTTATTTATGTAACGTTTTCCAAATGCTGGTTTTGACGAGGTCCACTCTCTAGATGATATTAATCTGCAAACACAAGCAATATCACACGCCGTCTCGTTCTGTGCAAATCCTCGCATTAGGTTGTTTTGCCACGGTGTTGCTTCAGTACTTCAGCTAAGCTCATGTGCAGGACATTGTCACAAATTTTTTTCCCTTGTTTATCAAGAAGTTGGAGTCGGGTTGATACGAGCATTATTCGTAAAAAGCAGAGCGAATTTCTTTCAACTGCTACGGCACAATGTCACTCCTGCCATTGCTCGGCTCTCAGTGTTTCTTACCATATAGAATCAGTAGCGTTGTGAAAGCACATTCACACAGCAGAATGATCGTTTGTATATGTTTCATGGTGCAGTTAAACAGGTATGTCTATGTCTGCTGTTTAGCGATTACGATCCATTATTCGTTTGCAATTCGGCGATTCGATTGTCTTCCGACGATTCATTGCATTTCAACAAACATTTTTTACGTACTACCATGAACAACCGTACTGTTACCTTGACAAGCTCAGGTTCTTTCTTTCTGCAGAAAATAACGCCGCTGTCGAGATGTTTTTTTCTCGGTGTTCTTGTTCATAATGTGGTATTAGAACATTTTAACGGCTTGCCTTTTCGAATTTTCATGTACGTTACGCTTATCTTTACAGAATTCGAACATGCTCCGTTCACCGGTTCTATTGTTTAGTCTCACCGTTCTTTTGACTTGACAGCTTATTGGATTATTTTGTGTCTTGCCCTCAAACTGTCCGTTTTATGCGCACTGCGCACGAGTATAAGTTGTTCACCAAGCGCACGCACACTTCGTTCCACAGACTCAGAATGCTACAGATGCAAATCTCTGTCTCTGCTCAGTGTTCAGTGCGTCGCAGCCCCACGTGGTTTCAGCTCCCGGCATGAGCATTTGATTCAGTTTTTCTTGCAAAAAAAAAAAAAAAAAAATCATAACAGGCCACGGGTATGTCCTTCGTCGTCTTAATAGCTTCCGTAAGGGTGAGGTAAGGTAAGGGGTTCGTATCAGCCCAGCTGCCCACGTTACCTTTTGCCCCGGTTTTCCCACTGATTTAGCTTACCCGTTTAGTTTGTCTGACCTTTCGGCGTCACTCGTCAGCGGGTGAATCTAGTGGTAATTATTCACTGTGGGGTAATTGAGGCGTTCTCTTTTCGCACTCACATCTATTCTCGCTATTCGGTAGTTTTATTTCAATCGTTTGTGGCAACGCTCAGGCTGTTTTCTATCAGCTACCCGATTTCCACTGCCACATGCGGTAATGAAAACGTACAGACCGATGGCGATTGGTAGTACTTCCTACCTATTCCCCTTTTCCGTATATTGTACATGTGTTCTCAAAGTTTCATTCTTAAACATTCCGTTCAGTAGCTCATTGTTTCTTGCTACAATTGTCGTGCATAGTCCGCAGTCCCAGTCTGCAGATCCATAATTTATTAGTTAAGTATTCCAGAACAAAGAGCGGCCATGGCAATAGAATGCTCTCATCCGGTTTATTGGTTGAGATGTGTGACAGACTCACAGGTCACAGACCGAGACCGTCGACAAATTCTCATCGAGACCAGACTGTTCACGTCCGCTCAGTATATTGTTTGAAGTCTTAGGTAAGTCTTTTGTTTTGGTTATTTGTATTTGCCATTTTTCCTGAATTGAGATTTCAAAAAATCGCACACCTATTCGGAGAAAGATTAATTTTGCGAACTTCGCCTATCGCCTAGCACTCACCGTTCGTTGAGTCTCAAAGGGTCACCTCCCAGTATTACAGGCTGATTCTGATATTAGTTGCTTAACTACATCTTTAGTGCAATTTGGACGGCTGACGCACAAACTCTCAAATTCAACGTTTTGATTACTAGCGTAATGCCAGCATGTGCCGTTGTTATCATGAAACACCAGGAGCTACTCGCTAACGCCTAACGCTTACGGTATGGATTTTTTTTTTGGCTGTTCATTCGATTATCGATTATATGCAACTTGCCAGTGTGTAAAGTGTACTTCAATTTGAATTTGTTACGGATTGAACGGAGGGTATGAGTAGAAAACTTGATTGTTTCTGGTTTATTGGACCTCTGATAACATTGACATATTGCGTTCTTGTCGACTATGCCACATATACATATCACTTTGCTATTTCTGCCCTCGCTCGCTTACTGATTATCGATGTGATAGTGCGAAGCACAAACTTAATTTTTCTCGGAGTGTAGAGTAGAGAAAAGTGAAACTTTTCCCGGAGCGTAACGTAGAGAAAAGTGTTGTTTGTGGGTAGCGATATATCACATCCTACCGTGCCTACTCACGATTCAAACTCCCGCGCGCATAAGATACGGTATTGCAGCACTTTGCATTTTCCCGACGTTGCGAATAAATTTTTGGGATTGTCATTCTGGGTCTTTGCTTACCCACCCACCCATTGGTTTCCCTTTTATATGGCGGGCAGTCCAAGAGTTCCTTTTATTAGTGTAGCCCGTCAGCAAGATTAAAAGTCTTAATTTTATCTTCATAAAAAGGGCAGGTTGCCAAAGATCACCAAAGAAAATTTTGGTACATCGGTCTCTTAGTTTCTTTACGTCTTTAATAGGTCCGGGCAGGCGGCAAGGATCGTGTATTTTTAAGCGCATCATTTTAAAATCTACAAGGTCCTGAAGTATGCACATACACGGTTAATACGAAATATTACATACCAGCTTTAACTATGGTAAACCATGGTAAGGTACGCACCGTGCGTTCTAACTGTTATGTTTCAATTCAGCTATAGTAACCCTGCGAAGTTGCTCCTGATACCGTACAATGGGACGTATTAGGAAAGGCTAGGTATTACTTTTCAGGTTTAGCTATGTGTGCGCATGTACTATGGTGCTATAATATTATGCAACTATTATTCAGGTTCACTTTTCGACTTCTCGCGTTATTAAGCCTCATAACTATCATTGTAATATGTTGGTCTTGTCATTTACATTGTAAGTTACTGTTGGTTCTGCGTTCTGCCGGTATATCATTTTCAGAGATGCGCGGACATGCAACAACAAGGCTGATCGAAGGAAGGATGTCAATGTGGTGACCACGACTGGTAACCTACCAGAAAACGAACAAGGAATTAAGCTTGGAAGACGTCAAGGACAATATCTAAGTTGGAGATTAAGCCGAATAAGCCTTGTTCAGTCACTGTCGCGTTATACGTGTTGTGAATAAACCCTCGCTCGCGGCCTCGCTCGCTTACTGATTATCGATGTGATAGTGCGAAGCACAAACTTAATTTTTCTCGGAGTGTAGAGTAGAGAAAAGTGAAACTTTTCCCGGAGCGTAACGTAGAGAAAATGAATGTTTTATTTCAGCTATATTATTAAGAAAAACGTCTATTCTAATGAAACTTCATGTTTAGTAAATTAGGTTACGTTTTTTATTGGTCCATAAAAGTGCGTATTGAAACTACGCAATTCTGCAGGATTTATCAGAGAGAGAGAGAAGGAGAGAGAGGGAGAAATATATATTAATTGTAAGTTATATTATTAAACAATATTATTTTTTTTATTACATTAAATTAGGCTTTTATTTTTAATCAATAAGCGGTCCGATGAGTAGTGTGTAGCATGGGTAAGGGGGGGGGCGTGTTTGACCCTAAAGGGTGGTTTTCTCTCCCAGCGTGAGGCCGATGGGTAGGTGTGATTTTCCCTGAGGCAATTCTCAAAGATGGGTAATCTGTGAAGGAACTGAATTCGAAAATCCAATTTGAAGGAAACTTAGTGAGAGAATAATTAAAAATGGAAACTCTTCGTGATTGATTCGTGACCACACTGGTGAAACTCCGCGCCATCGACGCGCACAAGATCAGGGGCCACAGCTGGTGCGCGACTCACCCCCACTAGGGTGCGCGGTGGGTGCGCCACATATGTTCTATTTCACTTGGCGCACCTGCGGCGCACCATTTAGGGAAGGCGCGGCAGGTGCGGCGCAGCAAATGCGTTCCATCCCTTCCTCTCCATAAGACTGACACTCGACGCTAATCGATACAAACTATGATGCCAAAAACGTAACGCAAAATCCGTCAAGATACCCAATGATCACTTATCTCAAAACATTGCTCCACGTAACCATGAATAATAGTGCTGCAACTGTGCATATTAAAGTGAAAAAAGGATTGTACTGTAGGATGTACATGCGTGTAAATACTGCCCGCATTCGTTGTTCGTTCATTA
Source organism: Pelodera strongyloides (assembly GCA_036852015.1). Classification (NCBI taxonomy): domain Eukaryota; kingdom Metazoa; phylum Nematoda; class Chromadorea; order Rhabditida; family Rhabditidae; genus Pelodera; species Pelodera strongyloides. The sequence continues at coordinate 28,656 of JAANDG010000550.1, forward strand.
GCGTAGTGTGCGGCGCTTACTGGAAGCAACTGTGCGTTGAGCTCTGATCTGGTTTGTGATGGGCGGGCGCATTCGGCGCGCGGCTACCGTTTTTGTTATATTGTATTCCTGTAACTTTTACCTTTATACTTGCTTCTATATAAGCAAAACAATGCAGCTCTCATATGAGACTAGACTATGCGAACTGTTAATCCACCCCCGAAGTGCAAAATGGCTGGTACGACCGACGACACAAAACGTGTATGGCATTGGTGTTTTTTTTTGAACCCGGCAGTTGTTATGTTGTTTTGCATTACGGCGACATTGCTTGATATATTGTCGAGTCGACGCCCATTAAAGGCGTTGTCCAGTCCAGGCGTCTTTATCGAGGCATTTTCTTCAGTAGACCACGTGTTCGTTTATTGGTGTACAGTCGAACTGCTCGAATATAAGCGACTTTCTGGGAGTAGGTTATAGATAGGAGGTTTCAGCGTTTTGAATGCGCCTCGATTTATATCTTCTTACCAGACGGCTTCGCCGCCTGCTGAAGGCGTTTTCCATATTTATGAAATTGCTAAATATGAGCCCGTCGCCCGGTTATATTTTCTCTGTCGGTAGTGCAACATACACCTTATTTTATTTTCAGTTTGATGAATGTCGTGCATCATTGTTTGACATCATTACAACGTCTGCTTTTTGATTTGAGCAAGTAACGTCATTACGAGTGGGCCAGTTATTCTGCGCATTGCCCTAGCTACTTCATATTATAAATTATATAACCACAATGGTAAGTACTTCTCTCTTAGTTAAATAGGTTGAAAGGAAAACGAAAACTAAATCGGATTTATTGGCGCGCGAAACTTGGTTTGCTTATAAGGAAGAGTGCTAGAGGGTTTGTTCTAACGTATGAATAGAATACTTTGCTAGTTACATTGATCCTATGGACATACATAGTATGTGAAATAATGTATCTTTTTGCAGAATGACGATCCTGCCTACCTTGCAGTGGGCACAGAGGTGTCTGCCAAGTTCAAGGGTGCCTTTTGCGAAGCCAAGATCAGGAAAATCATTGTTCGATCTATCAAATGCAAGGTTATTGTTTTCGTTTTTTTTTGTTCAGAGTTTGTATGGGTGTGTTCTCAGGCTAAACGCTGTTTGCTTGTTTCTGATGGCCTTTAATGATATAACGCACTTATGGGGTTTCCATGTATGCGATTCGCACTTGCGAAAATGACAGATTCCTGTCCATGTTCGAGTCGATGTACAAGGTCCCGCAGCGATTTTGAATCTAAAAAATAAGAATCCCATAATTTCAGGTCTTGCTGAAAGAGACTCCCTTTGGATCGTTTTGGGCCGATGAGCAGCAAGTCCGTGGTTTACTGCAGGTGAACCAAATTGTTGAGGTAAGAAATTTTTGCTTCATTTGTTTCAGGTAGTTGTTTCTCTTTGTATGTTGCACTTTATTCCAAATTTCCAAAAGAACAAATGCGATATAATACAGTGAAGAAAAAAAACAAAAAAAAACGTAGAGCGAAATAAATTATATATTGAATAGTTCATATCGGAGCGGAGCGATATACAACGGCGTAGGTAGAGCAAATACGTAAAATTGTAAATCTAAACGTAGGTTAATGTCGTTTGTAGTTTTTTTTTCATTGAGAGGCTGATGGAAAATCTTTCTCTCACTTTCTTTTGGGCGATCGAAAAAATGTTAGGGCTACTGAAATTTATTCAGAGTCAGAGGCCATATTCACCACTCCGATTACCTCGGTGAACTAGTCCCTGGGGGACATAAACTAGCGTTCTGAGGCCATATTCACCACTCTGATCCAATTCCCTCGGGGAAATATTCCCTGGGGACAGGAAATAGCATTCTACTGTGAGACACATCGAGAAAAAGACGGGGAATTCTCCATGGGGAATTTGGCAGTGAATATGGCCTCAGGATGACCCACTCTCACTCATAATTGGCTTCTACTTTTTTTCATTTCTGTATCGTGTTCAGTTTTATTATGGTATCTTGGTATCTTATTCTTTAGGTTCTGCACAACGGTTCACATCTGAGAGCACAAGTTCAGTGCGTAAAAGATGGAAGTAAATATCACGTTGGTGAGTCGATTTATTAGTATTATTATTATCATTTATTATTATTATTATTTCCCTCCATGCATTCCCCCGCGGATTGAAGAAGCACGACGCTATAAAACCTTCCGCACTTGTTCCATGTACTTGGTTGATGTTGTATCTCATTGTATGTGTGGATAAAGTAGTGATATGTATATATATATTATAATTTGTTTTTCTAATATTTGAACGTTTTCCTTTTCTTACATTAATTTGGTTGGTTTAATTGTGTTCAGTTGGCAGGATCGATCAGTGTGTCTTGTTTCTGCGGCATTGTCATTCAGTATTGTAATTGTAATTAACATTGTAATATTTCAGTATTCGACGACGGCGACGAAAAGACTTTGGGGCGAAATAACGTAAGTTATTTTTCACAATTAGCTTCTTAGCTGGTGCAAAAGACACTTGTTGGTCGAATTTTAAAATGCGTTTTCTTTGACTGTATTTCTAATTACAAGGGGAATATTCATCAATTGGCGTAAGCTAAGGTACTCTGTTCTCCGTTCTCCTGGGGTGCGGCGCATATTATTGATTATTGATTATTCATTGTGCAATTTTTTTGTATTACTAACCTGATGTTTCAATACATGAATCATTGTTTTAGATAGTGTTGAAAGGTGCGAAACACTACAACGAGGCGCACAACCTAGATGCCCTGCCGCTCTACAATCCCGAGCAGTTTAGTAGCCCAGTGGTCGCGAAGATCGTCGGAAAGAATAAGGATAAGAAGTAAGTTGATGTGCCTTTCCCTTTCCTTTGTTATATAAGATGTAGTCAAAAATGTTAGGGAAAAAATGGACGTTGTGCATCTCAATGAAGAAGCGCATAATATTCGTCGTAAAGTTGTAGTGTACCTACTGTGGGAAATCTGAATATGGTACGCATTTCCTGTGTATCCTATGCAAAAATATTGATGCCCGTCCGAAGCTTCCGGCACCAAATTTGCATGGGAGACATAGCATATGCGTGTGATATGCAATTTCCCAAGTAGCTGCAATACTGCTTTAAAAAAATAGAAAATAAAGGGGACCTCAGAGCAAGACAGCTTGGCAAACTTAAGCCTGCCCGCTGCCATTTTCCACGGGAATTTGCTCGACTTGGAATTGGAAAACATTAGCATAACATCCATTGGCATTTTATTTATTTATATTAGAATTTTGATTACTCTTTAGTATATTTAACATTGGTATATATAGGCGTGAATCGCGCTCGTCAGCCTCACTGGCAGGTAGTGCTAAGAAAGAGCGGCCGGAAACTCCAGAGGAATCTTCCGATGACGAGCCTTCTACGTCAAGACGTTAGCTTTTATTTTTGAACTATTATTCGCACAGGGTTTATTCAATTGTTTTTAGTGGGTTTAATTATTTTTATTTATTTACAAGCGGGGTTAGTTTAAAAAGTAGTGCTGCCCGGACCATGTAAAACAGGCACGGACTTATAAAGAGTGCAGAGTTCAATCCTCCGCTAACCTTATCTTTAGTATTCTTTTCTTTTACCTTAGTATGGCAAATGACAATAGTGAAATCGATGAAATTAAACGGGCACGGGCTACGATTTTGTATTGTTATGGCGCCCTTTATTACTTAATTACTTTTCGAAGCTTCCTGGACATTTTTTAAATTTTACACTTAAATCTTTGTATTGCGTAACTTTACAGGATGGACTATGAAGACGCGAGGTGATTTCAAGTCTCTATGTAATCTGTTTTAGTCCTCCTCCTTGTTTTCTAATCGGTTTATGCTTTATGTTGCTTATCCTTACTGGGCTCTAGGCTTTTATTTGCGTTACAGAAATAGTATTCATTGTGTTGAGATGGCTTTTTTAATTGCTAACTTTTCACGTTCACGTTCACCCCGTCAGGCTGTGAACCATGAAGCTTTCTTTTTCTACAATACAGCTATTGTCCACATGTTTGCCAAACATCCACTATGTTGCTACAGATCCCAGCTAACTTTTTAGCTTTGTGATCATATAATATCCGTGCGCAATTAGTTATATTAATGGGTGTATTGGGGAAATTATCGTATTGTTAGTCATTACAGTCTCTATATTTCATCTCTCACTTTATAATTCGGTATTTTAGGTCGTGTAAGGCGCAAAGAGAAAGTGGAGAGCGATGCTGAGTCCGTTGATAAACCGCGGAGTATGTTTTAGTTTTTAGTTTATATTTCTTTTTCGTTTTTTTTAATTGCTCCCTACCAGTGTAGATGCGAATCTCTCCCAGTTACGTAATTAAGTACCAGTACATGAAACGTTCGTCTTGCTGGAGAGTTTCATCCAAAAAACCATTTATTTTCGTATTCAGGGAAAAAGCGTTCCAAACGGGCTGCTGCGAATTTGGCAAACGTAGCAATTGCTGACCAAGGTGAGTTGTTATTTTGTTCATGTTTCAAGTCATTAATAAGTTGAAGCTTGCTGGGCACTATTCGCTCCGAACCGATCCTGTACACTGGGACAAATCCGCCTGAAGAAACCCGCGAAAACGCCGTGAAAACGCCATGGTGAGATGCACCCAACGCCAGGGTGGCGTTTTCTAGGCGTTATCATGGCAAATTTTTGCCGTGCCCAACGCCAAGGTGGCATTTTCTTGGCGTTTAAACGGAAAATCACAACAATAAGATAGTGCTTATGGCTTGCAATGCATGTATTTTATATTAATACAGCTTTGCAAGACACAAGCACTTTACAGGAATCGAACCTGCCGACAAGCACACTGACTCGGATTACTAGTCCGCTGCTTAGACCACTCGGCCAAATAGCGCATGCGTGGGGATTGGAAAAGAAAGAGAGGACTGTCCGCCGGCCGCCTTTCGTCAAATTGCTGCTCCCGTTGCCTGGAAAACGCCGGGGTGGATTTTTCATGGCAAAAATTAAGCGCGGCGTTTTTCAGGCAACGGGAGAGAGGCGCGGCGTTTTTCAGGCGGATTCCCCCTGTGTAGATGCTTATCGTCTTATGTATTATGATGATCGGATAGTCGAGTTTTGGTATTGAAATAGATGCATGAAAGCATGAAAAATTTGCTGAAAGTTTTTTCCTAGATGGACTAATAGAAATGATGCTCTTATGGTACATATAGTAGTACCATGTGGGCTATTAATATAGATAGATTAATAAAATTTATGATTTTTTTATTATTAATCGTCATGATAGAGCTTATCGCGCTGCTAGAGTTGAACACGGTTCTATAGAGTGCTGTGAAATAAGTGAACACCATAACCATTTCGAAAAATTTTCGTATAGAGTGAAAATACTTGTGCTAATTGAGTGAAGGTAATTGCCTATTGTATTGTTAGTATTGGCGAAAAATATTCAAGTTGAATTTGATTCCATTTTCTATTTTAGATGATTCTGGATCGGGAGCTGAAGTGGAAGACAACGAGGAGAGTGGCGAAAGTGATTCGAATTCCAGGTCCAGTTTTGGATTTCAAACATAGAATTCTTAATAATAATAATAAATTAATTAATCTTTTACGTCTCAAGAGCGTGCAACTTTGTTCAAGGGTGGTGAAATACAGTTTTAAAGTGATTGCCTATGAATTCTTGTGCATTCATGTTATTGATGTGTTCCAAGGTGACGGTAAAATTTGTATTAGTTCAGAGGTTTTGTTTCATCCTGTACCAACTGACCTCGCTTCACCGTAGACGTAGACGATTTTTTTTAAATATGTGTTGTAAATCTTTTTATTTTTATAAATTTACTTTAGACCACCTCCGGAGCCAGTAAGACGAGGTCGGCCTCCCAAGATCAAGGAGGAGAAAGAAAAAGAGAAGGAGAAGGAAACACCGAAGAAAGAGAGAGAAAAAGATGAAAAGAAGCGATCGAAGGAAAAAGAAGTGAAAGAAAGCGAGAAGGAAAAGGAAAAGGAACGGCCGAAGGAGACGAAGAAATTTGTGGGTTGATTTTGTTGATGATTTTAAGAATTTGGGTCGAATACTTCATTTTTGAGATTGGAAGGGAAAGTGTAGATATTAATGGAATATGCTAGAGACCAGACCGTGACTGATCAGTAGCCCTATAAGCAAAAGACTGAAGTCTTTTTTTTTGGTATGGTAATTTACTTACAGTACCAAAAAGACCCTGACTGATCATTAACATTATAAGCAGAAACTGATTTGATTAAAAGACTGATTTAATAGAGAGGGTATTTAATTAAATAAGATCCCAATACCAATTGCTCAACTAAACTACCCAAACGCCTTGTACGGTACGGGTTGTATTGCCTCTTTATGTGAGTGTTTAGCATCCTGGCGATGTTGTCTATGTGTACGAGGAGCCGAAGCGGCAAGGAAAGGTGCTTCCGGCGGTAGTAGTGAACGCGAAGGTAAGGTTGTCATTGCTTATTTTTCTTGTATTTTTTATAGTTGTTGATGTTTTTGTGTCATCTTGAACTGATTGCACAAAAAAAAAACATTTTTTTGCTTTTGCTGTATGCTGTTAAGTTTTTATATATAACAGAAACTTTGTGTGGGTTGATGGTTTATTGATCTTGATTTGTAATCTTTTTTCTTCAGATATATCGTCAACAGAAAACGGTGAAACCGTTGCACGAAGGCGAAATTCCGATGCGAGTATTTTTGAACGGACGATTGTGAGTTTATTAATAATATAATAATTTATTACGTACATATAAAATTATTTTTCATTTCGTGAACATAGGCATTCTTTTAGACCTTTACACATCATGCTTTGTTTTTACGTTTTAACTGATTTAGTTTTTTTTAAATTTATATGTAGTGTGTATAATACAGTTTATTTTGTGTTTTTACGTTTTAACTGAATTGGATTTTTTATGCAATGTGTCTAATACAATTTATTTTGTATTTTATTTCATTTTTGTGAATTTAGAGGAAATATTTCAGCCGTACAGCGGGCCCTGAATATGTGTACCGCTTCATTGGTAAAATACCAAAGACCGACAGCTCTCCACTGAAACTGGCTTTCCAGCGTGCAAAAGACTTTTCGGAAAGTGAGTACTTAACTTATTTTATTTATTTAGCTATTTGTTATGTTTACCAGTATACCAATCCTCATTGACAATTGACAATCAGATCGGATTGTCACGGGATGCCTAGTGGATATAGTTTTGGTCGTTCGTTGCTGACTTCTCATCTCCTCACCCGGGTTGATCGTGATTCATTTAGTGCTTTCTGAAACCTTAGTATTTCTTATGTTATTACTTTGTTTTGAATTACAATTTTTGTCTTCACTAATTACTATACTTCAGGCAATGGAAAGATCAAGCCACCGAATTGGAATTTGAAGGAGGATATCCTCGGCAATTATAAGATGAAAAAAGAGTAAGTGAAGTCGTGAGTCGTGATTGTCTGCTTTGCACAGAAATTTGCTTATAGTACATGAGAATACAGTTATCTAAATCCAGCCTTCATTTTACAAACCCATTGTCTCTTTAAAGCGAACCACCGGTCGGTTTTTGAAACGCATCGCGGACAACTGAATTCTTATGTATTTATGCTAATTTGCTCGAATTTAGCTCGGTTTCTATTCTAATTTATGTTCATTTGCATATGCTGCATCAGAATGCTGATGTACTCGATGCGGTTCAAAAACCGGTCGGTGTTTCGCTTTAACATTGCTTACAACATTGGATTGTGTGAAGTTATGAAGTTTTTTTTAGGTTTCTTTCTTTGAATTTCCATTTACCTTCAGATTATCGTCGAGCTCTTCCGAGTACGGTAGTTCGTCTTCTGACGATGAAGATAATGCGAAGCGAGATCTTTTTGTCGCACACTTCTACAAGTTCCAGGAGGAAAATGGTGAGTATGAGTATTGAAATTCACACTTCACTCATTGTTATTAGTCTATATGATGTAGTTCTTCTTTGTGTCAATATTGGGATCGTTTTTGCGTAAATCGGCATATCAGCCGGTTTTTGAAACATTGTTGAAAAACTGCATCACTGCATTGCATTCCCATGCATTACGTTACAAGAAAAATCGACCCCACTTAAGTATAAGTAAACCGACGACTGTTCGCTTTAATAGTAGTTCCGCTTGGTGTGTGGTTGTGATTCAATGTTAGTGTATATGTATTTTGTTCCCGCTACGTTTTGAAAATTTGCAATTTATAATCATTTTTAACGTTGCTGTATAATTACTAGATCAGCTAATTCTAATTAGCACATGTTTTATGTGATGGTCACATAATACTTTATAAATAATCTTCAGCCACTCCTATAAACAAACAACCAGTGTTGGGTGGAAAGGCGCTGGATCTTTTCAAATTTTACCACGTAGTACGAAGAATGGGAGGACATCGAAAGGTTACACAGAACAATAAGTGGAAAAAGGTATACTGTATATATTCGTGTATTGTGTATTTAAATTTACATATTAAAATATTACACGTGCCAACTACCATTTCGCTTTATATTTTGAAAATATGTTTTTGTGTGCGTCCTTGTGATGTAATATTATTAAAAACTCTTATAAGGGAAAAAGTAGAAGTAAAGAACCATAGTTTTGCAAACAAGACAAAGACTAGAGTTATGATAGAAATGCGTGAGAGCGAAGATATTTACTTTTTTCGTTTGCTTGGTTTATTTGTGTATGTATGTGTATGTTTTAGGTGGTTGCACGCATGAAACTGGAGGGATGCTCTGGAGCCAACGCTAATACTGTGAAGAATGCGTATATGAGGTTTGTGATTATTTGGACAATTTGTATTATCAACGAATTTAATTTTTAATTAATATTGGCACTAAATGTTTGCACAGTTTTAATTAATAATGCTTTAAGCATTTTGCCATAGGCCATAGTTTTTCCGCATCAGCCAAAAAAAAATTTCCATAGTTTTTCCGCAAAAAAAAACTAAGATTTGATTATATGAAACGATGTGAAAAAGTGTGGAACAGTGAATTTTGTAAAAGGAAGTAAGCCTTTGTGAATTAGTAAAATGTTGATATTTCTCTGTAGTTTAAACCCTCTGCTGCGGATGTGTTTTATACTTAAAAACCGCCAAACCAGTGCGCGTTTAAATAAAATGTTGAAAGAATTTCGCTTTCAGGTACTTGGCCGGTTTTTGCAAGCAGTACGCTAGTCTCGGTTATTCACTGACGGAGCTGGGATCGCATTCATCAACAGAGGGACGAAGACGGTTATTGTTCAGAGCGGGTACCGTAGGTCCTGGAGAAAGGGATAAAGAAAAGGTGGGATTGTGGGATTACTGTAGGTTCTCCTTTGAATTGCTAACATTTTCTCAGCACTCATTGTCATTGTCCAGTAACTGAGTATCCGCTCAGCTCACGTTTATTTCCTTTCCTTTGCTCGATATGGTTATTTTGAGGATATAGTACAAGAAATCACAGTAATGGATTGTTCCATTGTATCCATTACTTTTTTTAACATGGTATCTCTGTTCAGTTTCATTTTATGTCATTATCGGCGTTTATTAACATCGATTCCTTATTCATGTGCGTTCAGGGTTTTCGACGAAAAGCGACATCAGCGGAGAAGGACGACGATAAAGATTCGACAAAGAAAGACCGAGATGAGCGAAGCAGTGCCGATACAATTAAAGCGGTATGGCATGCGCGTTTGAAACATTCTTCTGCATTCACATGCATTGTATGCAAATTTGCTGTTGAGACCATTCATTTCATCAGTAGACGGGTTTGTAATAATCAATGTTTGAAGTTTTTCGTTGAACTGGCAAACTTAAAATAATTTTGTTTCCTGAATGGGCAACATACGTCTTAATAAACCAGGTTACATAGTGTTTAGTGTTTATACCGTTTTACCCAAAAAGCGTCTACCTATTCTGTTTAAGGAAACAAGGAAGAGCATCGAAAAGGAGAAGTCATTATCAATGGAAAAGGATAAGGAAAAGGCCAAAGAGATTGTCGAACGGGCGACCACGGATGAAGAAGAGCTTGCAGTGGTTCGTCTTCTGAATTTTCCTGTTTTGCCCCTTTTATGAACACGGCTTTTATAGGAAATCACATTTATAAATACGGTGTTTGCGTGTTTTTTTTTTAGGTCAAGGCCTCCAGGTACTTTGTGTGAAATTGCTTGTCGGTTGGAATTTGCCAAGAAAAAATTTCAAAGCAGAAAAAGCTATTGTATGTGTTTACTGTAGTTTTCTCTGTTTTAGGTGGAACAAAAGCCAGACAAAGCAGAATTGCGTGAAAAGATGGAACGTGAGGCGAAAGAAAAAGAAAAGCGAGTAAAAGAGGAAGAAGGTGAGGGTTTGTTTGGGAATAGACGTAAGCTCCGCCTTAGTATTATGCTGTTTTTCTTCTAGTTTAGGCTTAGGGTTGATCAGTTCGCACTTTCACTCTTATTTGTCGCATCTCGCGTCAATAATTAGTACCTGCAGAAGGGCAAGGGTTATGTGACCATCAGTGTGTGTATCGTTATCGTGTTCGTTATGTGACATGAATTATGCAAATTTACTCAATTGCTATATATTATAATGGCTCCTAATTGTAATGAATTATGCAGTGCAGTCGCCAACGTACGTGTCTCAGTGATTTACCGTTACTGTTTTCAGCCTCAGTCGTCGAACAGAGAAAATTGCTGGAGGAGAAACGCGAGGAGAAAGAAAGGGAAAAGGAGAAAGAAAAAGAAAAGGAAAAGGATAAAGAAAAAGAAAAGGAAAAGGAGAAAGAAAAAGAGAAGAAGAAACGGTGAGGATGATATTTGTTGTTATTATTGTGCTTGAATTATTTTTTGTCTCTGTTCTTGAGAGTTTTAGTTATTATTAAACCAATGGAACGCATTTTTATGTTTATGTATTCTGAAACTTATATCAGAATGCTGTAATCTATAATGTTTGTTGTTTGTATCCACTCAGTTTTCAATATTTTTGTTTATTTGTAGAGAAATTTCTGAATCGCCTGCTCGTTCACTCGCTTCGACATCTTCGGATCGAAGAGAGAAAGAAGACGAAAAAGAAAAGGAAAAGGAGAGGAGGAAGGAGAGAAAGGTGGGAGGATTTCTATTTGAAAACCGAAATACCAATATACAGAAGAAATGCGCGAGAGAAGTAATGCACAGTTTTCCTTTGTTTGGGTTCTTTCTTTGTATCCTACGGTCATTACTCATTACTGCCACCGTAAAACGTTTTTATCATTCTCTGCAGAATAGGCGTGGGGGTGTGTGGTATGGATGTGACAAAGTTAAATATTTTATTTCTTCGAATCGTTTGTCGCATTTCTGCAGTCTAACCTTACCTTTTTGAGTCTAACCTTACCTTTTCTTTTACCTTTACACCAATTTGACCAATTGTTCAGGCGTCACAACAACCAGTTGACTATCTTCATCTTCAGGAGCCTGACGCGAATGCGAAGCGCGAGAGGAGTATTGCCCCAAAGGAGCCTGGGCTGGCACGCAAAGACCGCAGACGTACGGATTCCGTGTCTACTCACAGCGATGAAGAAAGTAGGTGTTGTACTGTATTTGTTTTCTTTTTTCAGCCTTAAATCGACATAAAATCCGGGTTTTGAAGCGTTCTATTGCATAACTGAATTCCCATGCATTATATGAAAATAAGTATGCCCCCCCCCCCAAATATAGGAGTGCAGTATGCAGTTTCAATTCAAAAACCGGCTGTTATGCCGCTTAATGGTTGAAAGCTTAAGCTTGTACATAAACATAAGGCTTCTTTTAGAAAGGGCTGCTCTCAAACACGAGACAGGTTGGGACAGTGGGTGTATGAGTGTATCTGTATCCTAACATGGATAGATAGTGAATATGAATGTACATTATACATTATACATAGTCTTTATGCGAAATGTTCTTCGTGTTGTGCATTCTCTTTGTGTTTACTTATATTTTAGCAAGAACCTTCACTTTTAGTATGTAGCTGTACTAATTGATAGTTCTTCTTTTCTAACCAGCTAATTGATAGTTCTTCTGTTAGTAGAATCCGTGTTGCGGTTATTTATTGTCTATGTATAATTAATGGTTTCATTTTCCAGCTCGGAAGAGAAAGGAAAAACGAAAGAGCATCTCGATTCACAAAGAGCGAAGCGCTGAAAAAGATGGAAAACAGTTGGACGACACGGAGGAGGGATTCATGCAGACACACTTGTTAGTTTTTAGTTTTATAAACTTTGGAGGTGAAGTGAAAGGATATCTTTAAAAAATACAACATTAAAGGGAATGTCAAGGGGGATTCTGCGCAGATTAAGTAAATTTCGAAAGGCGCGCAGTGCCGTATACTACCGCACAATACAGTATATGCGTGAAGTTTGGAGGTTATGTGAAAGGGTTTCTTTTAAAACACAACAGTAAGGGTCACGTGCTAGCCTCAAACAACAAGACAACCAGCTACCTACGTGAGGTGAAGGTTAATAAAGAAAAGCAGGATTACACAGCGACAGCATACGGTATAACACAAAAAAAGGAATAAATTAATGTATTTATTCTCGCAGTTATGAATGCTTTTACTGTACGAAGTGATTATGTGTACTTCTAGCATCTTTACTTCGTGAATTTTCCCTCTATAAATTAAGTGTGAGTTTGTGATTGTTTTTGTTGCAGACTGTGCCAGTTCCGACAAGGACAAAATATCCGTGCACTTCACCACGGAAGGTTAGTTACCTTTGTATTTTTGTATATATTTATGTTTTCATTTCGCACGAAACTCACTTCATGAAAACTAGAGTTTTGCAAAAAAGACAACAACTAGAAGACTAGAAGTTTCATGCACAGTTCTTGGTTCTTGGTGTGGATAGGCTTAGGTATTTGGTGTACTCGTGCACTGTAAATAGTGAATATTGTATATCTTTAATAGCATTGGCGGCGCACTGCTACCCTGTGTAATATCAGTATTCACTTTTTCCGTAAATAAACATGTTGCGGGCTTGTGTAGTGAATAGTAAAGATTAGTTGGCTGTGTTTTGGAGAAATATGTCTTCCGAAATTCGAAAGTTATAGGATAGATCTGACTTTCGTTAAGTTTAGTTAACATCGTTGTTTATTTCTTCCACGTCTTTTCCTTTTGTGTTTTAGTTGGTATAACGCCCGTGTGCTGACCAGTGAATTTCCAAAAATGGATCAACTACTTAATGCGTTGCGTCTGAAACCTGGAGAGGTACGTTTTTAGTACGAAAAAGTTTTTAGTAGTGTTTCTTTTCTGTGATTTGATCTTAGGTGTAAATCATGTAAATTACTGCATTTGCATTTTATTGAGTTTTTATTTCGTTTGCCCGTATTTTACATAGTACCTTGTGCCGTTCATTTACAGTTCACTTTTTCATATCTTCTAAGGTAGTACAAGTATGCTATGGAGGGTAGGTTGCAATTTGTAGTGCTCGGCTAGGCTATATATGAAGATTACTTTCTTTATACTTATAAAGTTGCTTGTTGCAGTCGCCCGAATTGTCCCCGGAGAACATTGAGAAATTGAAGGCGCTAATCAAAGAGACCCAGGCTCTTGTCCACTATTTGGGATGGAACAGTCGGTATGATGAGTGGATTCAGATGCACAAGATTAGGATCAGTATTAAGGTGAGATATTATAACTTACTTCTTACCTATGCATTGGCCCGGATAGCTGAAGATGCGTGGTTGACCCCCGCTCGACCGAAACCCCAACTTTTCGTTTGCAACCAAAATTTACGAAACTTAGGCTGAGGCGGCCTTTAATGTCCTCTGTGCATTTACACACTAACATTTGAATTTACCTAATGGTTGCTTACCTAGTCCCGCTGAACCTCATCCAAGAGCAGCGCTTTGCATGAATTATCTCCTTTCATATATTTGCACTATCATCCTGCTTTCGATATTCAAGAATGAATTTTACATAATGAAGGAATTTTTTAATTCTGAGTATCACAAGGTATTGTAGTCGTTGAGGTACTGTAGCGGTAGCGCATCATACGCGCGGGCTGTACTGTACTGTATTATTGCTTATTCCAGGACGAAGAAGAAGCACGTACCAAAGTAGTGGCTGCATTGGGAAGTCATGTGACACCGGAGAGGATAAAACACTTCTTAGAGTATGAATATGATATTTCTTACTTTTTTTTATCTTTTACATAAAGCACATTTATTCACACCATAATCAACCAGAAAGGCATTAGTCAAGTACCCTGAAGAAGTGAGTAGTTAGTTTATTTTTTATGTAAGATTTGTCTTGAATCGTGAACTCGCTTCAAAACTGGGCATTTGTTTTGTGATAGGTTTTCCTTTTTTAAGATGGTCGACTTCTGAAGACGGCGTGGATTCTTTCCGCCGTCGTGATTTGGAGACGAAACGATCATTCCTCGCATCCATAGTTGGTTTTGCTTTGTAATTTATTGTTTTTTATAGTGCCAGTGCAGAGCGTTTTGTGTACTGTTAACGCGTGCACCATAATTTTCTTTCATTACAGCTGGCGGGCGCTTAGAGAGATACGGATAGTCCTAGCCTAGGTCCTAGATTACGTTTTACTCAGAAAACTTGATTTGATTGAATAAACGGCTTTATTGCGTATTAAAATATATTCCTTTTCTGTACGATGTGAACATTGTGTACTTACTTCGGGCCTTGAAGTTTGAACTTATTTTCCATATTATCAACGTTTTTTCCATATAGGGCCCGTATCGTCCCCGTCGTTTCTCGATCAGCCAAGTACAGGAACTATCTGACACACTTCAGGTGAACTTTGGTTTTTGTTATTGCGTCATCTCTACAAATGTTTGATGAATCTTTAGGGTATCTAAGGCAAGTAGGTAAGGTACACATAAAGTCCTATAAAGGGATGTTCTTGCTGCATTTGCTTGCCGTGTCAGTGTCTTTTACTTCCTTTCAATCGATGTAAGTGCAGATGTCTCGTAGTTAAAAAGATGTATTTTTTTTGTTGATTTACTTCCAGCTTTATACTGATTTCATCCGTTTTTGATTGAGGTTCATGTAGAAATGGACTGTTTTCAGAAGCAATCTGCCAAAGACAAAGATAATAAGGATAGGGATGTGGGTGGGCCATGCTCCGGTGCTCCGGGACCTTCATACAGTAATGTCACGTCAGTCTCCTCACGGGTATGTTGAGATTTCTTATTATATTCTTTTGTGTTGATCACTTCATGCAATGTCTTTTGGCAAAGAGCATGCATGGCTCATGTCTGGCGTGGGGTTTTCTACCGCCCTGGTCTCCTGGTGATGTAGTGTTTAGCTCCCTGCTGCCCATGCAGATCTCACGGGTTCGATCCCACCACCGCCACCGGGTGGTCACATTCCACCTATGTTTGAAAATTGGTAGCTGGATAATGTTGATGTTGATGAATGGATTGCTGAAAGATGGAAAACATGCGGAGTGACATCTAGTGTAGATATCTTGTTGTTCTGCTTCTGCAAAGGTGCAAAACGTCCATTTACCCTTTCCGCGGATTCTTTTTGATATAACGAACTATAGTTTAAGTACTATGTTGTTAGCCTCCGCAGACTCATTCCGGATCCGGAATATCGTTTTCTGTGTCTCCAGTCAAGGAAACGACGGAGAGAATGGAGAAAAGTGAAAAGCACTCTTCCCATCGAGAGAAGGAAAAGGATAAAGAGCAAATGAGTTCCACGACAACAACCGCACCGCCAATGAAAACGGCATCGAAGGTTATCGTGGTAGGACTTTTTGAATTTAGGTTGAGAGAGTTAAGTTTACTTTGGCTGTTTACCCTATGCGTTGTTTAGCGAGTAGCTGTGCTTCTTTTACAAACTTCGTCTGTGTATTTGAAAGTTGTGCCGTAGGAAATAGGTTCATCTGCATGTACGATGTCGATGTGCGAGAAATGGTGCAATACAACAAGAACAAGTGTAAATTTGGTTATAAAAGTGTCTGGTTACAAAAGTTTGTTGAGGAATCCCACTGAAATTTAACTCTTTATGTCTTCATCACTTCATCTAGCCAAGGGTTGAAGGGTAAGCTAATCTCTGCGCTTTACCGACCCTTCGACCCCTCCCATCATTTAGAGCTCTGCCGGTCCCTCGGCGCCCACTACGCGATCATCTCCTACGAAAGATGCCAGCCCAGTGAAGGATAGGCGTGAGGAACTGAGAAGTAAGTCTAAGCATAAGCTATACAACGTGAGCGTCGGTTATGGTTTTTGTGGCATCCGGGCTGTGCTGTACTCTGTACTGCGCATGTCCTATCTGCTTATCATTAGCCTTTACGGAACACTGTGTTTTTTTGCAGCCAGTGACTCAACAAGCGAGCCGCCTCGTCGTGTACGCACTCCTGCCAAGGATACGCATCCTACGAGTGGAGCAGCTTCTCCTAGGACGGCGGCACAGATGGACGTCAGAGTTGGGCAGAGAGTTTTGGATGCGCAGGTTAGTGTGATAGTGATAGTGATTCAGAACCTGGTGTACATGGGGGGAAAACAAAATCATTACTCCTGTGAAGTTGACAGTCTAGTGTTAGGATGCCTCTTTGTGCGCATCTACGTCTAATTCATCTACTCGACTTCCGATTGTCAATATTGTCTTCAGGCGCCTAAGCTGACACCTGCACCTACCCCACTGGTGCGTGCTTCAACTCCACTGAAGGAGAGAGGACTGGGCATCTCTACCCTAACCGGACCAGATGGCACCATTACTCATACCCTGCCGGGAGGTCAACCAGGTTGGAATATGTGATTTTTTAGGGTTATGTTATAAGTATTCTATGACCTCAGCATTGAATATTGGAGAAGCTTGTAGTAAATAATGAGTCTGAAACGAAACGATTAGTTGCTGGCGGTGTTTATGCTGTATGGAATACTCTATTAGGGGAAAAAACGAAGATTACTGTGTTTACCTGGGGTCAATCAGGCTGTGTCAACTGCTGTCTTTTTATTCATTGATAAGTTTAATAATTGATAATTGCTGACCTTAGTTGCGCCAACGATGAACGTGCGTGACTTTGTCGAGGCAAATTTGAAAGAGAAGAAACGAGAAGCAGAAGTTGAGAGGCAGAGGAGACAGGAGGAGGAGAGGAAGAGGAAAGGTAGGATTAGACAATTATTATGCTTCCTTTGGTTATTAGCCCTGAGCATTAATCCTATACCGCCTATGCAGAAGTGGAGGACCTTTGTTTTTGTTTAGCGTGGTGGCCGAAATATAGTGTATGACGAAATGAAATGTATAACGCCCCTGTTTTCACTTGAATTTAAAAAAATTCACAATTCCCAACCTTCAAGTTTGTTGCACATGAGGCTGCTTGGAAAGTGTGTTTGCCTTAGAAGTTGCGCATAGCAAGAAAACGCGAAACATTTGAACTTTACGTGAAAGCAAAACTGAATGTGATGGTTTATTCTAGATTATGTGATTATGTCTCCTTTCTTTCAGTTGAAATCGAGTCACATTTGCAACAGAAAGAGAGGGAGGAGCGTGAAAAGGCGGAACATGAGAAAATGAAGAAATTGAAGGAGAAGGAAGAAAGGGAGAGAAAGAAGGTAAGTAGTGAATTTCGAAAATGTTTATTTTTATGTTCTTCGAACTATCGTGCATTATGTCCATTACACCACAATGTTTGAATGGAAGTAAACGAATAGTTGAGTTGGCATTCCTGGCCCTTCCTGGCATCTAGGAATCTTAGGGAACTGTATGATATGTTTGTTTGTTTAAAACTATGGGTTGAGACAAATTCGGTCCCGTATCACTTGTCTGGGATAAACAATGGTTGAACTGTTCAACATCATGTCGATGATTTTTCCTAGAACAGCAGTTTTCATACAGGTTGTATGTGATAGCGTCAAATTTTTTGTTGATGTGTTTTACAAGTAAAAGTATCCTCGATTAATGACTGCTAATTAGGAGGAGGAACGAAAGAGGAAAGATGAGGAAGAGCGTCGCAAGAAGAAGGAAAAGGAAGAGGCGGAAAAGAAAAAGAGACAAGAGGAGGAGGAACGAAGAAAGAAGAAAGAGGAGGAAGAAGCGAAGAAGAGAGAAGAGGAGGAGAGACGAAGAAAGAAGGAGGAGGAGGAGAGAAAGCTGAAGGCAGAGGAGGAGCTGAAAAGGGTACACTTTCTTCTTTTTTTTTGTTTTTTTTTTGTATGTCTATTGCCAATAACTGGTTTTCGCAATTTAGAGTTTTATGCAATTTACAGTTGATTAGTTGATATTTTTACTGTATTTTGTACATCTCTGAGAGTGTGTGTTACCAACAGGTTTAAATTGAACGTTGAACTTCGGCATGTAACTTCGGCATCGTACTAAACAACTTAACTATTTTAGAAAGAAGAGGAGGCTCAAAAGAAGAGAGAAGATGAATTGCGGAAGAAGAAAGAAAAGGAGGAAGAGGAAAAGAGAAAGCGTAAAGAGGAAGAGGAAAGGAAGAAAAAAGAGGAAGAAGCGAAGAGAAAAGCGGAGGAGGCAAAGGTGAAGGAGAAGGAGGAAGGGAAAACGGACAAAGGAGAGGAAGAAGAGAAAACGAAGAAGGAATCGGTGAAGCCGAAGGTGGAGTTGTCAAACGAATTTGTATTCTCGACGGATGCAGAGAGAGTGAGTGAGGTAGAGAGAGAGAGAGAGAGAGAGGGAGGGAGAGAGAGTGAGAATGTCCTACAAGAAATTGTTCCTTTGGGGTTTGAATTCTGAATCGTAAACTCTAACCCGATTATCATAATAAACATTTCAGGAGGTTGACGCTGAGAAATCGGCAAAGCGTCGACGCGACGAGGATGACAAGAAGAGTAAAGGTTCGTATTTTATAGCCTTCGTATCTTGTATTATTTTGCGTTTATTTTCTTCTTTTTTTCAATCCTAACCTGAGCATAAACGGAAAGCATAGCAACAACGACCGTTACTTACGCGACGGTGTGAATGGGCTCGAGGACACGGCCGACACACCTACCCATTCAGTTCAGCTGTACGGCCCGAGGCCGTGTCCCACATACAACTGTATGTTTAGGCCCTTACCTTATTACCCACCTCATCGCCAAGTTTTGAAGCTCTGAGCTGTCGTCCTGTCATTGTCTCATCATCCACTTTGGTGTCTCCTGGTTTTTGTTAACTAGTTGTAAGTGTACCTATTCTATTGTAAATCTTTTCCAGCCGATGATCTCGAGAAAGAAAGGAAGGAGCGAAAGAGTCCAGTTCCAAAGAGACCGAGACGGGGCATGGTAGATGAGAGAGAGAAGATTGTGAAAGAGGAGTCAGCCGACGAGACGGACAGACTTTTACAGGGTGAGTGCCTTGTTTTGGATTTTGGAATGTGACTGTGTTACTTGTAACATAATCATAATCAGCGTGACTTGCCAAGATTCAGTAACGCTTTAATATAATTAGTGATAAAAATCTATAAACAATGTAATTAGGAACATAGGAGTTTATTCAGTGATATGTCCATAGTCAGTGTTCAAGTCATAGTAGTTAAAGAGAAAGTAAAAGGAATTTTGAAGAATGGAAAACAGCGTAAAGGAGTCATTTAATATATCAATATATTAAATGTAGAGAAAGTGATCGTGTCTTTATAATAACACGACACCCCGTTTCGACCCTAGATCGTGCTGTAGTTGCTGTAGTTGGGTCTCATCAGTACGATGACCACAGCTTGATGGGATAGGAGATAAAAAAAAAAAATAAAGGGAAAATTACAATATAAAATATTATGTACAAAAAAATTAACAAGAGAATTAACAGTTTGGAAGAAGATTGTGTGATTGATTATGTGTATTTCGATTTTTGGTTGAGTGCATTGTATTGCATTAATTAGTTTGGTTTTTTTTTTTTTTTTTTTTTTTTTTTTTTTTTTTTTTTTTTTTTTTTTTTTTTGTTGTTTTTTTTTTGTGTTTTTTTTTTTTTTTTGTGTTTGTGTGTGTGTGTGTGGGTGTGTGTGCGTTTGTGTGTGTTTATGTGTTAGTGGTAGAAAGTGAATGTAACTCTTCGTACGTTGAACTGTTTAGTCTGTTTGTGAAACATCTGTAATTTACATTTTCTGGCTCACTCATTCTCTTCCTCTTTCGCAGCTGTTCTCCCAGTATTTAAAGCATCTAGTAAATATAATATTTCATTTAGAAGCCAAATCGGTGTGTGTCCCGCATACGGACGATTCGGACGTGCCGCCCTCTGGAAGTGCAACTCCAAGACATGAAGGGGATGATGGTTAGTTATCATTATGAGCATATGCAAATTATACCAAACTTGGGTATCTGGTAAGAGTCCTACGACCGATGCTATGAGTTGTGAGGTAGGATTCGATTTCGATGCCGCTGAAAAACACCATGTGGCCAGAATGGAAATCAAAACCGCGTCAAACCACGTGTTTTTTTTTTTTTTGAACGTTTTGTTTGTTTGTGTAATTGGACTGTTCATCTGAGCTATTACATTTCTTGCAACGTGTAAACGTTCTGAGCGGAGAGTGAGGATCGTGACTTTTAATTCTTGTAGATTGTAGGGTCATTTCTTTCAGATGCCGATAAATGGAGCGTTTCTGATAGTCATTCAACAGTAGGCGGAGCGATGACCTCACCTAGCAGAGGACACAGAGGGAAGCGGAAGCGGTGAGTTGGTACATTGAATAATTAGATCGTCCTGAGGTGGTTAAGATAATTAGGAAATTAGGTGGTCGTTAGGTGAGGTACCTTACTGACCGAGCAAGGGCTTGGATGCTTGAAAGACTACTCCCGGCTTCTGGTGTCCAGCGGCCGTATGCACGCACGAATAGTGGGTGTGGGAGCCTCCCCGGTTGGATGAATTTGTCTCTACGTCACGCTGATTCGCATGATCACTCTCTTTGTCTCACCTTTTACCTTTACTGGGAGGCTGGGAGCATGCTCCCGGCGTTCGTACGTACAACCACATGTTATATTTTAGTGGATTCCCTCGTGGCGCCCCTCGACCGAAAAAGACGAAAGATGATGAAAATGAATCGCACGAGAATAACGACAATGAGGAGGAGAGTGAGGGAGACCAGGAAGGTGGGAAATTACACTAATTTGATGTTTATCAGTCGAGCAGTTTGTTATCTGGTACTCGTCGCCTAACTCTCAGAACTTTTGCGATCAAGTCATAAGCTTTGGACTTTGGACAATGTATATAGAACCACCCGAGCACGCTTTTGTGGCATGAAATATTTATTATATTGTATTGACACGTTAGATGTTGAACATTGTTCCCATCTCCGAACTGGTTCATCTCTAGAGGCAAAGAATTTTTTTATTATTTTTTGAGTTACGAATATCAATCATCTTAAAGGTATCGCGGAGGCGGTTTTATGCGCTGATTGTATATAATATGTAAACTGCCACGAGTCACGAGAAATTACTTTCTTCATGTCAGGCTAATTTATATGGTTTAGTTGAAACATTCCACCGGGAGACATTTGTCTCTATCCGCAAAGCGATGCACAAAGTTATGGAAGCGGATGGGTCGATTGAGAACTACCAACAACTGGGATTGCCACCGATGAGTGAGTTTTGTTTGTTTGATACGCATACGTTACGCCACTGTGTACGACGTGAACACAGTTACATGCTATGTGAATTACACAAGCAACACATGGTTCGAGAAAAGAAACTGTGCGTCTATCTGTGCTTATCTTTGTGATTTTTGTTCCGCCGCAAAGATGAGATGTTTTGATGAGGAGGAGGAAAATTGTGTCTATATCTGTAGCTTCGTATTTCTGTTTGCCACATGCCCATCTGTTTAAAAAAAAATTATATACGTAATAATTTGCAGAGTATTCGTTTGACATGGTGCCAACGAATAGCGCTCAGCTGGCGGCCGAGATCTCCGATTATGTGTTTGCGAGAATGGAGGACTTGAGGGACATCTACGATCCGCTCAAGAAGAACGTTGTGGAGACGAACAAGAAGATGATGCACATCAAGATGAGCGAGAGTGCGAAGAGTGAGTGTTCGATCATGTTTGAGATTACGTCAAGTTTGTGATTGTGACTGTTGATAATTTGGGATCAGGTTCATTAGGTAATTAAACATTGGTCTTAAATTAATGACCCGCGTCTTCTTTTCGTACGTGGAGCCTTGAACCTGTGTTTTTCCTTTCGCATCAAGAGCTTTATGTGCTTCTTTTCTCCTTTATTCATGGGCAGTTTCCAAACAATATACAAATTAAAGTGTACAATGTTCTGACTTGCTGGCTAGATTCAAACTATCGTTGCGTGCGTTCGAGGCGTAGAGATATCAGATATCGAGTCATGTGCCCACTCTAGCTTGCCATTATTGGACCACCCGGCCATTGGACGATTGGACCACCCTGTAACGTGTCATTTACGCACCTATTTAGAAACCCGCCGTGAACGCGATTCCTCTTCATGTGCTTCCCCAGAAAAGACTCCGTCGCTACAGTCAAGTGCTAAGGAATAAGAAACAAGAGCTAATGTTCAGTTCGTTGGTTTATTCCGATATTCTAGCTGTTAATGGTTTGTCACATATGTTCTTTGGATCGTTTCTTTTTCTAACTTTATTTTCTTTCTGACGTAACAGTGATTCTTCTGCGTCTTAACTCTAACCATACGGTATTCATGTTAACGAACCGCTTTTTGTATGACTATATTTCAAGTGATATAGTGATGTATTAGCGTGGTTTGTGAAGCTGTGTTAGGCAGCTGTGTGTATTATATGCAAATTGGGTGCCATTCTGTGCCGTACTTGCATTAAAAGTCCAGAATACACTTTAGAACCACGTACCATATCCTAATGTAGCTAATATTTGGCTAGTTTGGCTAGTTCCTATATTACCCTGTTGCTAACACTTTGATGGTATCATGTTATCTGTTATCATGTACTTAGTCTTGTACTGGTAGGTTTTGTTTCAACATTTTGGTCTCATTATTTGACTACGGTTTTCCTTTTGTACGATAGAGTACTCTCCCCCTAAATGTAGGACAGTAGGACTTTTTGCTTACATGCTATCGATATTTTGGATTTTCTATGTTTCGAAACTAACCGTGTCTTATAGACGTTGCGAAAATTACAGACTCGATATCTCTGTGTTTGGTTGTTTTCAGAAGATCATATTTTATTGATACGCAACCTCGACGCTGATTTTTAGAAGTTTATGCCCAATGTGGATTGTTGCGCATTGTGTGCTAGTTTCTCTAGTTTTTTTTTATTCTGATCTCTTTTTGTACCAATGATTTGTTCTTTAGTTTGTTCTATGATAGAATCTGACTTTTGTACTGGGAATACGGCATACCGCATGCATGTGCCTACTCTCTAGTTGTGAAAAGTTTTTTTTATTTGAATATGAGTATTTTAACCCCTGGTTTTGTGATTTATACCTTTGTTTGTTTTTATTTAATGTTCTACTTATCTACAGTACTGAAATATTTTATTTCCCCCTAGCTACCTCTCACTTGTGTTCTTATTCTCACATTTTAACATTTTCTTAAATTTGTTATTTATTGGGTGAAAATTGCCTCACGTGTTCTATAATATTTTCCGATATGTATATAAGTGGAGCTTTGTGGTTGGATTAATAAAGACTAATTTACTGTTTGTTTGCTCTCTTTTTGTTGGAAACACTTGGAGAGAAGGGCACATGCGATCTTATGTAAATAGAGCGGATAAGCATAGAGAAAGAACAGAGAAAAGTAGGCAAAAACTGACTCGGAGCAAGGAGAAATCGGAGGGTTGAGATGTAGTTGTAAGATATGGTGTGGAGGTTTTGAAGTTTTAGAAGGTTTTATTAGCACATTACCTTTTAGATGGTTAAGGTATTAGTAGTGTTTAGTGAACACATTAGCCCGTATTCTCGCGTCGACGGAAACGTTCCGTTTGGGAAATCCTTTGTATGCAAATTTCTCGACTATCTAGACTAGCTGGAGGAAAAATTTGCATACGAATGAGCTCCCAAACGGAACATTCCCGTCGACCCGAGAATACGGGCTATGACTCTAGTCGATAGTAGGGTATTTACGAATCGTTTTCGAGAAACATTAGAAGTTAAAAGCTGTTATGTTGATCCATTGTGTTGTCGGATCTGTTGGGAGTATGACTATGACATGGTGTGGATGTCTTGACGTCGTAGATCATTTGTAAGGTTGCGAGAAGGTGGAGACTTAGTTCGTTAAAAATGGGTTTGAGTTTTCTTGCGAAATGAGTCACAAGCGTCGTCCGCTTTGTCTTGGTAGAGATGTTGGATGTCGATGTTACTGATGTGATTGTCAGCACCAGCATACCCCTACCCTGAAGATTTTGAACAATTTGTCATCTGGAATTCGTTGCCTACTCTGCTCAGCATACCCGCAATAAACTATTGAACAGTTATTAAAGTTTTTTTAAGAGGTACAACATCCGGTTTTGAAAAGTTTGGTGGATGCAGTATCCCCATGCAAATAACTGAGCGATGCAACGCGATATTTTAGGGTAATTATATTCTTTTGCACACAAGATATATGAATGCAGTTGTCCAGTATACGTTTCAAAAGCCGGCCGTAATTTCGCTAGAGAATAGAATAGAGAGCACGCCCTTGAAGGACAAAGATCGAATTAGCATGCGGATTGTCTATTTCGATGAAAAGCAGTAGTGGCCAGAATTTGATGGCCTTGTGAACTACCGGGTGGCCTCATTGACTTTATTTGTCAGCGAAACTCAAAAGAAGGTGACAATCGAAATTGACATTCTGAAGTTTTGATATGTTCATTGGGTGTATGTTCGCAAACATTCGCATTCAAAAGGGTTCTCTGTGTTTAGTGAACTTATTCGGCGTCTTTGTATGGAAAACGTGAATGAATGGCAACATAAAGGTTTATGAAATGAAAAAAAAGTTAACAAAGAACGAAACTGACGGTTACTGACAGTCTGTTGATCGCCGTGGAATATTTTCCCTGTATGTATATGTTTATCATCGTTGAAATCGCGCCATCGCCGCTCATAAAAAGTGGTTCCGCAACAGAAAAGGGGTGCGGCGTACTCACCACCTCTAGGGTGCGCGGGGGTACGTTACAGATGCGCCTGTTGTGCGCCAGCTGACGCGCAGTAGAGGAGGCGCGAAGTGCCACTGTGGAGGACCCTCTTTTTGTTCGCGGCGATGACGCGGAGTTTCACGGGCAAAGCCATCGCGCAAAAATAGATTTATCATAAATGCCCAAAGTAATAATTTCAGATGGTGCGCATATGGCGCACTTATCGCGAACATTTGACACACTTGGCGCCTCTATTGCGGTGGTCTCATCGCTGCGCATGTGCCGCTAACTATTGTGTATTCTTTCAAATAGGTAGCATTTCTCTGTTTATTATGCAGTGAGCACGAGACCAGAAAGTTAGGTTAGTTCTGTTCCTAGATTGCATTCTACTGCTACTTACTCCTAAGTATGTTTGTTCTGGGCACTGGCAGAGATTTGCGTGAACAAGAATAACAGAAAAGTAATAAGTAACTCTTGGAGAGAGGGAGAAACACTCAGATTCTTTTGGTTCTCACATAACTGTGATGAGAGAAGAGAAGGCCAAAGAACATACGTACCAACGTGGTAGAAGTAAAGTGTGATTGTGATGTTATTGTATATACATTTTTGCCGATTTCAGTAACTTTAACGCATGTATTAATATTTAGTGTGACGATACCCAAGCAGATTGACCAATGGCCTGTCTGAATGCAGTATGCAGTTTCCATTATAAAATACCAGCCGTTCGAAGAGCCCTACGGGCTCTTCTCCGACTTTAGGAATCGGCCTTCGGCCGATTGTTACACACTGTTAAAAAAAAGGAATTTCTACAAAGATAAAAAGACGTTCATTTACGTTTATGTGGAAACGTATAATTTGGTTCTGGATTTCAGCGTTTTTGCAAATCATGCAAATTTGATATTGCTCTTCTATCTCCTATAAAATCCTCGCCCCATAAGCTAGCATAGCTCCACAGGTAGAGCGTTGGACTGTGAATCGAGAGATTGTGTGCTGCTGTGGGTTCGAATCCCGCCAGCGGCAAAGATTTTGTATGCTCTCTTTCGATTGTGAATAGAAAATTTTCTTTATTAACTGGTTTCGTTATGTTCACACAAACAAAAAAGTAAGCTCTTCTCCTTTATATAATAAGATATGTTGTGAATTTTCTACAACCGAATTTTTCTTATGTAACGGGGTGTACCCATCCTTTATTTTATTCCATATCATTGCCTAGCACATAGTCCCGTAGAAGATCGTCCAAGAGCAGCGCTTTTCATGAATTATCTCCTTTCATATATTTGCAGTATCGTCCTGCCTTCAAGATTCAAAATGAATTTTACATAATGAGGGAATTCTGAGTAGCACCTCCGGACGGAGTAATCGTTGAGATAGTAGCGCGTAAGCGCATTTTGTACTCGTACTGCATTCGCCGGATGGTCTGATGCGGTTTCCATTATCGAACTAAGATTGCAACAACATGCCAACCAACGGAAGATATATGTATATACTATATACTACCATGGATACCACTAATTATACGCATTACTCACATGAAACGTTATATTCCAAGGTTGTAGGGATATTAGCTTACTTGTGAACAGAGCGAACACTGACTGGAGTCGTTTTGAGACTGCTTATACCTTATACCAAACGCCTGAAAGGTACAAAACAAGTAACCCTGCACACCACCTTACTCTTATAATTTGGTCACTAACCATCACTGAACAACCCCTCATCAGAATACGCCTCACACGAAACATATCAGCATAGGGGTGATTACCAGGAGAAAGGGCGGGTCGCTCGCCACTAACTAAATTAAATTCAGCAGTGTTAATTCACATCACATGGACATGGTGCTATTACAAACTACAGTGCCAGTGACATATCCGTGTGCCAAGATCAAACCCTAATCAGCGTCTCTTAGACACACAATGTCTACACGATCGTAATCAAACAATGCCAGTTCTTTCTCTCTCACTTCTTGTTCACTTAATATTTGTATGAGGCTCTCAAGGATTTGTGCCGACACCGCTTAACTAAGTAGGTCTATCATTGCGGCCAAGTCTCTCTCTCTCTCTCTCTATTTCTCTCTCTCTATTTCGCTCTCTCTCCATCTCTCCCACTCTCACTCTCCGTCCGTCTCGCTCCCGCTCTCACTCTCCTCCTCCTCTCTCTGTCTCTCAGCGACGCTTTGTTTATTCAAATTTGTTGATCTTCAGAATATCTGTTAGTACACGACGTAGGTATTCGTAGGTAAGATGTATCTTTCTCTGATTCTCTTTGTTAATGTCTGGACATTTGTGGTTTGCTGTTGGTTCTTGTGACCTCTCTATGTCTAAGTCTCCCTCTATACTCTCTCTCTCTCTCTCTCTCTCTTTCTCCTCCCTCTTTCTCAAATTATTTTACTGGAAAAAATCAACATTCTGGAAGGGCTGCCAGAGCGGAAATTATAAAAGGACCCATGACTCGACAGTTTACTACAGTTGTACTCCGACTTAGCTCAAATAACCCTTTAGATACCGTAGTCTTTTAGGCTACGGTCATCTTTTAGTGGGAACTTACATGCAACGAAGGTTTCAATTTTACGCCAGCTTTCAATTACTGTACTATTCTAGATCACTGTTTCCACAAGAGTCAATTATATCTTAGGATCTAGTTCTAAATATATGTTCCTTTACTTTGTTGTCGTTATACTACAAATTACTAAGATATACCAATCACATGTTTCACCCATTCTTTGTGTAATAGGATACAAACAAATGAATTATTTTATTGAGCTCTCTTTGAGTATGTTCTTGCAGTACGTTTAGGTCAAATTTCAGCCAGTAGCAAAAGAAACGTGCATAGCGTTAGTAGATATTTATTGGATGTATAGTAGATACAATCTACAATGTATAGTAGAATCCAGATGTAGTCGATGTGTGTTGTGGTGCATAGTATATGCATAGTAGGCCTAGTCCGCCTAGTAGGTGCATGGCCTTACAGAATTTCAGCCAACACATGCGTACATGCCTCTTCGCGCATCACTTTATACTTTATACCTTTCTTATTGTTCTCAGATCTTACCCTGCAAAGGCCCTAGAAACTTTTCAATTTTTTAGATACATATGTATGAATCATTTTGGTCTAGACTTCACAGCCACCTAAATTTATAGCTATTCTTTTACTTTGAACTTGTTTTTATAAATAATCTAACAAATTGCTGACAATCCACTCTATTCATTATTCTCCTTTTATTCTTCTTCCTTTTCTAAGCTAAATCATATGTCTTGATGATCACTGTAAATTTACAAAAAAACGTAATTTCAGAAATAAAATGGCCCGTCTTGTGCTCGCTTGCCTCGTTGTCTGCGGAATTGTCATGGCACAGGTACAACAGGTGAGCAGGTTTTAAAGCGGTATTACACGTGTTTCGTAAGACGTGTGCTGAACAAAAATTCCTTAGCGCGCAACAGTGGCAACAAGATGGCGCAACAGTGGCAACAAGACAGTGCGCCGCACGCGCCAACTGTAATTCCACATCCTATAAAGCGTCGGCGTTGTGAACATCGCCGCTCCGCTCCGGCAAACTTTTTGCGCGCGACTTCTCGGAGTATCATGCATTCTCATTAGTTAGATTTCCTTCAAAATCCTGAAAAAGCAACAAGTTCATTGCGGTTTTCACGCAAATCACGCAATTTACGGTTCGAATTTAGTCTTTCCTTTTCGTCCTATAAACCGTAAGCAAACAAAAGGTGGTGGGGGTAACTCACTTAATAAATTGTTTCGTAAGCAGAAGAAAAAAAAGAAAAGGAGAGAAAAGTAAAGAAGTCCAGTCCAGTAAACACTCGTGGATTTTGCCAACCGTTGGCAAATAGAAAAATAGAAAATGTTCGTTGGGGAGCGACTAAACAAATAGAGAGAAAATGGCAAAATACGAAATAACTTTGGTAGCCAACCAGTGGTCGGGATCTCCATGAGTCAGTTATACGCAAATACTAAACTGAATGAAAATCTATAGATAGATATGTGGTTTGTGTATGTGTGTGTGTTTGTGCGTCACAATGCGTATATGTATACGTATATGTATACATATGCATTGTGACGCACAAACACACACACATACACACAACCACTTGTCCAGTAGTTCCACATCATTTTCATACAGATGAGTAATTAACCATTCAACTGACTGTAATTTCGGAATAGTTCTCTCCACATTGAGGTTAATGATTGATAAGTGAATGCTAGGCGTAGACAATAATAATAAAGGTTTATTGATAACATAAATTTAATCAATAAATCAATAATTGCTTTTCAGTCTAACCAACAGAAGCCCGTGTCGCAGTCTGCTCAACCTACTCGATTCTCGCAGTATACCAACACCAACCAGCAGTACCAGAACCAGAACAGGTACAGAAGATAAAAATATGTATAAGAAATATGCTAATTTATCAATAGCACTCACTACCTCCGTTGCTCAAGAATAACATTCGAACCCTACCAACACATGTTTAATGTATGTGCAGAACAACACCCAAATCACTCATTTTGGACTAACATATTTTGGTGACTACTTTAACTCATAGCTTATAACCAGCTTAATACGCACAACAATCCACGATACATAAAAACCACCAGTAATTGGGGAAGGTATTTGGCGACCACTGAGGCCATATTCACCACTCAATTCCTCATGGGGAATTCCTCGTCTTTTTCTCTACGTGCCTCACATTAGAATGCTTATTTCCTGTCCCCAGAGAATATTTCCCCGAGGGAATCGGAGTGGTGAATATGGCCTTTGATGTATATATAGAAAATAAATCACAAAAGCTTACCCGACTAGTTTTGCCTTTTAGTTAATTCAGTAAACACCTGACCTCCTTTCTAATACTTTAGCAATCAAATGATTACTCCGTCTCAACAACTTCAACTGCAACCATACAATGCTAATCAACAACAAAGTCAACAACAAGGATATAACAACCCAAAGTGTGTGGTAACATTGTATCAAATAGAATTAGGGAGAACTAACGCTTATGACAAAATCTATGGCACAAATTGTATTTCAGACCAATTAACATATGTTATCTCTAGCGAAATACCGGCCGGTTTTTGAAACTCATCGTGTACACGTACACCATCATTTTTATGCAACTTATGCAAATGAACATAAATTAGAATAAAAAATCGAGCTAAATTCGAGCAACGCAAGAATCCAGTTGTCCACGATGTGTTTCAAAAACCGGCCGGTAATTCGCTTTAAAGTAGTACTTTATGCTTGTAATCCCACAATTCACCCACATGCTTATTGTCACATATATAGTCAAATGAAATAAGCAAAGTGAAGCATTTTCATGCATTATATACAGATTATGTGCCATTCTGTGCAGTGCAGCTACACTATTAACAAGCACATTCACTAGAATAACACTTGTCTATTGCAGCCAGTACCAGCAACAACAGTATCCTAACCAGTACGGAACGACCGGATACAACAATGGGTACTCGAGGTATGGATACTGTAGATGTAGATTGGATCTTCTTAATTGTGTGTGACTACGGTAGTTCGTGTAGATTAGAAGTAGTGCGATTTGAGGTTTTCGCTTAACGTTTAACAAACTGTGAAGCACTTAATGAACACTTCACATAACAGACATTGAAGCACTGAATGATACCAGTGATTATAGATACCAGTGATTGTAGATTACACACACAAAATTTGAAATCAGTCAAAACCCTTAAAAACATTTTTTTGGACAGACGAAAATGACTTTTGGTCACTGGGGAGGTACATTTTTTTGCATCAGATTTTAAATTATTGACTATATATTTATTTTATCAATAGCTCATTTTCAGCACAATGAACCCCAACAACCGTCAGTTCGACCAAGGCTTCAACGGAGTCTCCACCGTTTCATCTGCGCTAGCTCTCCTCACTGCGGCCGCGGTCTACGCCCTCTAACTTCATCCGAACAAAACCATAACCTACAAACTCCAATCCATCTGTTAAACGTGTACATACATGCTTGCTCTCTGAAGAAATTTGAATAAAATCAGTTTTGAAGTATAATTTCTTTTTGAGTTGTTTTGTTAAAGCGAAATACCGGCCGGTTTTTGAAACACATCGAGTATACTAGCATTCTTATGCAGCTTATGCAAATGTACGTAAATTAGAATTAAAACTCTAGCTAAATTCGTGTAAATTAGCATAAATATCCACGATGCTTTTCAAAAAACGGCTGGTATTTCGCTTTAAAAGGAACGGGCACAACAAACGGGAAAATAGTTTTGTGAAGAAAGATGAGGATTTCAGAAGCTTTATATGAAAACCTGTTCCATTAACAAGCAATATGATTTCATCTTGTCGAGTATAATATAAACTTAACTAGGGCAAATCTCAGTGAAGTTATATTATGTCTCCACATACTAGTATCCAAAATAGACCCACAAAGGAGGGCAACAATTCCTAGCAATTATCATAACAATCGGAAAAAGAGTGGCTTTTATATATTGTGGCGACAAAGAAAAACTCTCGGATTTTTGACCTACTGCCACAAGCTCAGACGAAAAATCAAACAATGGTCATTTTTTTTGCGACATAGATAATATAGTGGATATTTTCACATATTATATTTTAATCCGGAGCATACGAACCTAGAAGTTTCCCCTTGAAAGTAAACTTTTTTTTGAAGCACACCGGGTTTTGAAGCACATCAAGTACAACAGCATTCTTTTGCAGCTTATGCAGATGAACATAAATTAGAACAAAAAATCGAGCTAAATTCAAGTAAATTAGCATAAATACGTAAGAACTCAGTTGTCCACGATGTGTTTCCAAACCCCGTCGACATCTCGCTATTACCACGTAGACTACCTAGAACTTCGGTTAAACAGTCTCTTATATTATAGCAATACACAAACAATGAGATGCCCATGTATTATAGTTTATTGCTGCAAAAACAGTCCGTCCAATACCAAGACGTTTATCGGGGGGGGGGGGGGTGGGGGGGGGGGGGGGGGGGGGGGGTATCGGATTTTATTAGTCTTTCTATTTATGGCAAACGATACATAAAATGGAAAATTATTACACTATTCTTCTTGAACGAGGACGAATATACATTGTAAACAATATTGATACTTCCACATATTGAATCCATTGATTTATTGAATATGTGTTTTTATTAACAAACTAAGTAAAAGATAAGTTAATTTATAATCATAGTGTATCACATGTGACATGTTATATACATTTTCTTTTTAAATAGTCTCTGTTTTTTTACAAGCAATATTTCTTCAATTATCTTGAATTATATACTGAATGTTATCAATTATCACTTTACCACGTGCGTATTACAAATACCAATTAGAACAAAACATTTTAGCCTAAACGCCTTTTTACTTGCCGGTTTTATTTCGAAAAAATTTCATGCTGACAAAGTGAGTGTGTCTGTGTCTGTGTCTGTCCTGCAATTTCTCAAAAGAAGTAGCGTTCCTTCAAACTTCTGATAAAGAAATCAGTCCCAAGCGAAAACGCTGATTTGTTGCGTTTAGCAGATGTTTTATTGATTTCATATATAGCTTGCCATTTCCTTTGTGAAACTTTTTTGTATAATATATGTATTTTCTGGTCTTTAAAATTGATTATTCTCTAGAGTTTATGTTTGTCACTTGTACAGAACATAAATGCACGAAATTGCATCATTTTTTATTGTGTTGTTTTTTTGCAGAAGCAAGTTAGAGGTTTTAACGGTCCACAAGGTTTTTACAAATAATTATAAATAAACCGCCAATCAAATCCATCAAATCACATGCAAAATATAAAAACAAATCGAATATATACAAGAAAAAACTTGGGACGACGCTCAAAATTTAAAGTAGTTTCCTTCAAACATAACCGATTTCAAATATTCTTTTTGGAGAAGCTAAAGCAAGTTAGCGGAATATGTATTAGAATGCTACCCGGTAGTTTAGTCGAATGATTGTCTAGGTATTTAATTAAACACCCCCTCTTTGCACGTTTGACCCCCGATGAAGAACCAAAAAGAGCTAGCTCGCTGCGCTCGCTAGCTCCGATATAGTTTTTTTCGGTGAACCTAACCCTTTAAAGGGCGTGACCCTTTAATAAGGAGCCATCAAATCTAGATGGCTAATTTGAGCACAGCAATCTCCTCTCATCATATAGCATCTTATTGTTGTGGGCTCAGTGTGTAATAGCCAATGTTTGGCAACATTGGGAGGGTAACAGTTGGTGTTGATTGTGAACAAATCTTATAATCATTTCTTTGCTTTAGATAATTGGATGGATTTTGGTTTCTTAGAGAATCATGCGTCACGCTCACGAAACGCTGTACGTATAGTATAGAACATATATCCATTTTTTTGCGCGAACCTGATCCTGTAAGATGGATAGAATCACCCGAAACGCTTATGGTGATGAAGTCTTGTTATAACGCATCTCTTTAAAGCGAAATACCGGCCGGTTTTTGAAACACAACTGAATTCTTACGTATTTATGCTAATTTACTCGAATTTAGCTCGATTTTTTATCCTGATTAATATTCATTTGTATACGCTGAATAAGAATGCTTGTGTGCTCGTTGTGTTTCAAAAACCGGCCAGTATTTCGCTTTAATAAATCAATTTACTTTTCATTGATAGGGTAAGGTGGGCAGAACCAGGAAAAAGTGTTTTAGAGCATTCTCAATGCAACTTATTTTTTTCCTGAAACGTATCGCATAGGGCATAGGCACATCTTCAATATTTGTTGCCCTTCCCTACCCTTATTGTGGAACACCCAATTCAACATCGTAAACCCATGTTCCTTGATTACAACCCAACCTCACCCTACCTTCTTATGATGTTCTCCTCTCGAATCTGTCACTACCCGGGGCAACTGTTGGGAGTCTCCCGGGTCCGGGAGAGAGTCCCAATTGTGATAGTGATTTGGGACATAATGCTTTGGACCTAAGAGTTAGGTCCTAAGAGCTTAGGAGCCAGAGCACCTGGCTCCGAAAAAACATTTGCATGATGCCGTGTTGATGGATCTATGCTAGCGTGACTGTAACAGAGCTGGCAATAGATGCAAGAAGACAATTGCTAGGTTGAGCTCGGGTCTTGTGCTATAACTTCTTCTTATTCACGTCATTGCTTCCCTACGAGCTCACGTAGTCAAATCGTAAGAAGTTTGCACTGCACACGAGCTATACAATTGCGCAACGCAAGTTCTTACTTCGTAAGTGCAACTCAACTTTAAACAAGTTAAGCTAAGGTACTCGGACACTTACCCAACACCTTATTTACACTTCTGTCTGTACTGACTATTGGTCTGCGAAATTCTTCAGTGTCTTTATTCAAGTCTTATCACTTTGTTGAGTGATTTGCTCCATCTACTGTTTATTGATTGGAGGTCAACCGAGGAAAATGGACTATAAAGAACTGAAAGAAGTATTGGAAAGGTATCCGTGATTTATATTTAAAGCGCAATACCTGCCGGTTTTTGAAATACATCGAGTACACCAACTTTCTTATGCAACGGATGCAAATGAACATAAATTAGAATAAAAAATTGACCTTAATTCGAGTAAATTAACATAAATGCGGAAGAATTCAGTTGTCCACGATGCGCTTAAAAACCGGCCGGTGTTTCGCTTTAATACTATACTGATTTGATTCCGTCTCTTGAAAGTGCACTATCTTTTCTATGCTCTAACATCTACTAATATGATTTCAATGTGAATTGTTCGTGAAAACCTTGTACCTGCCATGCGTCTTGTATTGATGTACTATGTACTAACCGTGCTCATCACTTGGATCTATATTCTAATTTTATTCCGTTTCGGAGAGTTTACGACTTATGTATGACAAGGCAAAAGGTGTCAGAAACAGAAATTGGAAATGCCTGTACATCTCTTCTTTCGAGTTGGTTTCTGTTCCCAGTTTCCAGTTTCCAGTTTCTGTTCCAAATGGTTTTCTCATTTTGTTTCTGTTTCTTGTCTCGTTGTACGTGTATAGTAGTGAGTGGCCGCTGATTCAACCCTCAGAAACCCCAACAATAATAATAAATATAAAAGAAAGAGAAAAAGAAAAAGAACGGTGTTTTGACTACAGGAAATGTCGATGAGAACAAGGCATTGGAATTGATTTTGTACTTTTTATATTTTGTAATTATTTGTTTCCCTAACCTAATT
Organism: Pelodera strongyloides; assembly: GCA_036852015.1. Lineage (NCBI taxonomy): Eukaryota > Metazoa > Nematoda > Chromadorea > Rhabditida > Rhabditidae > Pelodera > Pelodera strongyloides. The sequence continues at coordinate 63,692 of JAANDG010000550.1, forward strand.
ATCAATGATCATGTAAGTCATGTAGACTTCCTTATTCAACATACCAATATTCAGATTTATCGCTTTTTTCTTCTTCAGATTTATCGATTTTTATGCATGTACAAGTTGGCTATAAACATTGGGCTATCTTTTCACATCTTTTCATTGCCAAATGAGGTGTTAATATCTCAAATATATCACCGTCAAATTACGATGCATGTATAAACAGTCTGTGCCTTCAAGTTTTCCAAAAATAACTTTTAGATTGAACAAGACAGTGGCGATGGCACAGAAAGCAAACAGTGTATCGCTAGACGAGGTAAATATTTGATTATGAAAGGAAAATTATCACACGTAACATAAGTCATAGGTTAGCTTAGGGGCAACATAAGGGTCAGGGACAAGTCGTGGTCATTAGAAAGAAAATATATTCCCATATTTTCCTGAGCACCAGGGGACTTTTGATCGTTGTTGAATTAGTCTTTAGTTTCTTAATTCCAGTCTCAATTTGGAAATTCCTTTCTTGATCGAGAGCCGCCGCTGGGAGATTTGACCCGGCAGACTTTAGGAATAATTATCGAAAATTTCTGCCCAATTATCCAAAACAATTTTCTGCTTTCAGACCCTTACAAGTGTCAATGAGACTTTGATCCAAGTGGGCTCCTTGCTGGAAGTTGTTCAGGTAAATTGATAGCCCTATTTTGATTTTACGAGATAATTAAACTCTACTGAAGTATTCACAAGCTCTGAACAAACCGGAAGGCTCTCCACCTGGAAGAGCTTTTAAGTTTTTTCAGCTTCTTGTACCTTGTCGTTTTGCAAGTAAAGTTTCCATTACTTCAGCAAGCATCACTCCTCTAAAAAAATAAATAAACAATACTCAAATAAAAATATAACTCCGTTTCTGAGACGCGCAGCGCGCACATGCCAATCCGCGTCCGCGTGAAAAGATTGCAAATTTGCATTGAAAAACTCGAGACAGAGAGAACCTCCTTCTCCATGTCAAAGAGCCGTCTCTTTCCCGCGGATTCGCATGTCCGCGCTGCGCTCCTGAGAACGTAGAGTTAAGAGGGTTTGCATCCAGGTCGCCATCCTAATTATCGCCGTCGCTTTCTCCATTTTGCTGATCGGAATCACTGCCACCTGCTACTATGCAAAATACAAGAAGTACAATCGGGTAATTGGAATATCATTATTGTAGCTTTAATACAGGCGAATATAGTCATAACGCTTATATGTTAGGTCGCATATAATTTTGATGGTGCGCGGCAACAAAAATAAGGTGCGCCTACTTTTCGCCGTGAACCTCGCCAGACTCTCGCCAGTTTCTCTACTCGTTTCTTTTCTAATTAGCTAACATAAGTGTATTTGGGTAATCACCGTCTACAACACTTTGAACTACTCACTAAGAACTAAGAACCTGCATCCAAATCTATTTCTTAACGGTTTCAGCCCAGAGTTCTCCAAGAAGAATCCATTACAAAAGTGGAAAATACTAAAAGTATTGAACCAACAAAAAAGACAAAGAAAAACATTGTTGCACAACCCTATTATGACGCATAGTCAGAGGTACAAAGCATGCATGAAGCTGAGATTTAAACCCCAGATTTTATTGTCTTTTATCAAATATTAAACCTTGAAGCGGTATTGTATGTGGTTGTTGAAACGTAGACAACTACAATTCCAATGCATTATATGCAATCGATGCCCTGTCGGTTCAGTCGGGCACAGACAATATGTGTATAATGTATGAGAATGCAGTTATAAAGAATGCGTTTCAAAATCACGTGCTATACACCTTTGAAGTGAAATAGAAGACAGGATCGAACAAAATTTCACCTTTTATTTTGTTTAACACATTTTCTTGAAACATTACCACTACTTCTCGATTATTTTCGCACTACTACAGCGCCTTTCTCTGTATCTTTTGCATAATTTTCAGCTTATATTTACTTATTTTATTCATTAATTTAATTATTTATTTCAGCATTATCTAGTTTCATTTTATACTTTTTAGCTTCAACCGGTCCCGAAAACTGAAGGTCCGACAGGGACTCAAGTCCAAGCCCAAGCTTCCTATGTGAAAAGCGACTACCACCCAACTGATATTTAGATTACGATTGCAATATTAAAATCAGTTAAAGTGGTAACATCCGGATTTCGAAAAGTATCTTGAACAACTGTATTGTATGCCACGCGTGTGGTCTATTCGGGGAGTACACTCATTTGCATGAACGTACGTTACGTTTCAAAAACCGGCTGTTACATCACTTTAACCAAAACACGATATAAACTTTATTTAGTATAGAATACTTGAATTTCCCGAATTTTGAAGCATCTGCTATTCTCCGGATTATAACAACTAGTCATAAATTCATAAACACAGTTTAAAGGGTCAGGCTCACGTGAGAATGAATGCGCTGAGCAACCTGATCATGATTTTGTACCGTATACTGTATACTGTCTTTATCGTGAGCTTGACCTTTTTATTAGTGCACTCAGCTTATTTGAATCTCATCTACATTAACCTGTTATTCGAAGGCAATTTGTTGTCTTTCTAATTACCTGAGCCATGATCGGACTAATAATAATTTTCTGGATTTCTGTAACTATCCAAATTTCCAAATTGGGAAGCTTTCTAATGGTATTTCATTTGACTATCCAGTATTGATGGTTACAGGTGATAATTCGTTTACTCTTCCCTGCATTCTTGCCATATTCGAATTTATCTGTGATTCTTTTTGCTCATTAACATTCCGGATCATTTTGTTTTGTTCTTGTTTTACTCCCTGTACACTCCCCGCATATTTCGAGATTTTTTCCGAATAAATTAGAATATTCCTTGGTTTAGTTACCCAATTTTGAGGTGAGCATTTTCGCTGTAACTTAACAGGCTTTCCATGCGGAATATTCTCATTTTATTCGAGTTTGAACATCACCGTGTTTTCTCTGTTACGTCCTAAATGCCGAAATGTTTAGAATTTGAAGTAATTCAATCATATGGATATGTGTTATGTTATGTGCTGAATTTATATGGTAAAAATTTTGTGTTTGCATTTGTACTTTTTTTCAGTGTAAAAATGATCGAAGAAGCAATAATGAAAGAATAAGGTTCATTAGTTAAATATAATATTTGATGGGGATAAAGAATTTTGGACGGGTAAGCAAATCACCTCAGTTACTATTAATTATTCACTTTAATTCGATTATCATTAAGTTTTGGAAGTTATGAAGAGAAATACGGTCGCACAGCAACTCAGTCAGTGAAAGGAATCACAGCGAGGTACTGACTTACAGTATGAGCGTATACTAAGGCTCGACATGCGATTGGCCGGTTGCCAATGACAACAGCTGATAACTAATATGATGAGAATATTATTAATATTATCTGTTGGGCGCTTCACTATTAGTAGTACATACTGCAATCCAATTATAACATCCTGACTCTCCGTATTAAGTATTATCGTATTCTTGCTTTCAGTTTGCATAGAGCCTAATGCATGTTTGCATGTTCTGCTTGTTATGCAAAAATACGATAATACTGAGAGTCGAGATAATATAATTGCCGTGTCCAACATCTATAACTGTACAATGACGTCCCCATGTGTAAACTCGCATAGAGAACCGGAATTTTATGGTAAACTAGCAAAAAATTTTTTCTTGTGAGCCTGACCCTTTCACTGCAATTCGATTTGGTCACGTATTTGTATGGGAACGCAAATATCACATGCGTTCCTGGCTACTCTCTATGCAGCATTTATTTGACGCCAGAGTTCTTTTTCCGGTATATCTAAACGTCAAACTAAAGTGGTTAATTATGCAACCTTTCCCTGAAAATTGCATAGTAAGTAGTAAGGGGTATGCTCTAAGTCAACAAAAACTTGGTACAAAAGGTGTTCCAGGGAGAGAAGGGTATGAACGGACGTAGAGCTCGAAGTTCTGGTATAATCTCCTATTGTACAGTAACCATGGCCCGGATTAGATGTCCCTTAGGCATGCAAAGCTAACAATAAGCGACAGTCATATGCGTTCTAGTATTAAGATTCAGTCACCACCTCCATGCATGGGATAACAATGGAAACTTTGAATTTCCACATTTCTCAAGTTATCCGCTGTCGTCTAATCTGAGTTCTTTGACAGAATCACGTTTACGATACACGACGATACTTTGGTTATGTATTTTATCAACTTTATTTAAGATGCATAACTTATACATCATCTTGGTGTTCGCTGCTGTCGGATGCTGGCTTCTAGCTGATTCAAAGAGTCTCCACGCACTAAAACATAAGCAGGTGAATTGATTATGCACATTTTTAGGATAGAACTAATTACATGACATATTAGTATGATAATTTTCCGATATATAACTAGGGTAGCTCATCTGGTTCCCAACAAAAGGAGATACAAATAATTCGAACCACATGCAAGTTTTGTAAATTTTCTATTGAAAATGAAATTTAGGCCGGAGCCTCTTTGAATCGCGAAAAACGTGGATACTATGGAGGTAGAACTTCAATTTGCTTCTTTTTTTTGAGCAAGATCCTGCACCTCTTTTCGAGGGCCGTTCAATTAAATTCTTTAATTCTCGCTTTGTTTTGGGCCATTTATTTTAATTTAGACTTATTAGTCTCTCGTTCATGCTATTTATGTTTCTTAATCTCAGGCGGCGGTGGGTATGGTGGGTACGGTGGATCTGGTTCTGGCGGATACGGATGCGGATGTGGAACGTGCGCCCCATGCAACCACAGTTGCGGAAGTTACTACGGTAAGTATTTCAGGACCTGAGCGACTGGAAAAACTGCCCAATATATAATCCGGATGTGGAAAATCATGAAAGACGCCAAAGTGAATCAATGTATGTATGTATACTTTAAAACAAATATCATTGAACATAGTTCAAAATGCGCTCGGTCAAAAAGGAAATGCTAAAGTTTCATAATTTGTTCAGTCCTGCTATTGATTTATTGATTGCAGGCTACAGTTGCAGTTGTGGAACTTGCTCTCCTGGTAACGGTAGAGGATCGGGAGGTAATATTGGAAATTTTGAGAAAAATGTATTTTTATTCCCAGACACTAAACGGAAGGGCCTGCGGTAAAAGCTCATTTGTATTTCAATAACTGAAGAACATTCGCAGAGAATCTTGTCCAATCTCGCAACCTAGGTCACCTAAGCGATGGTTTGTAGATGTAACGATGGTTGTGCCGTAGGCCTGTCCGTAGCTTAAAGCGAAATACCGGAAGGTTTTTGAGACACATCAAGTACACCAACATTCTGATGAAGATTATGCAAATGAACATAAATTAGAATAGAAACTTGAGCCAAATTCGAGCAAATTAACATAAATAGGTAAGAATTCAGTTGACCGTTTCAAAAACCGGCCGATATTTCTCTTTAAAGGAAGGCAGTCACTTCAAAATCAACTTTTTTATTCGATTTTTATTAGATTCAAGCAGATTTATAAAACAATATGCAGCCCATAAAAATCCACATAAAATGGAACTCAGGGAGAGAAATCAATGAGAATGAGTTTTGATAAATGACCGACGCCGGTGCATATATGCAATTGCCAGGGGTACTTGGAGAGTGAACAGCCTGCAGTGTTACACCTGGCGCGTGGTTTATCACTGCAGGGTATTTATTATGAAACTCTATACGGGCAATTATAAACTACGGTATATAAGTAAAAGTCATAAACAGGGATTTCTCTCCCTGAGTTCGTTTTGCCGTACTTTGGCGCTGGAATCGTCGTTTTCTTCACATACTTGAACAATTAATGAAAAGCGAATAAAAAATACGAATTTGTAGTGACTGCGATCCTTTAAAGGAAGGCAGTCACTTCAAAATCAACTTTTTTATTCGATTTTTATTAGATGCAAGCAGATTTATAAAACAATATGCAGCCCATAAAAATCCACATAAAATGGAACTCAGGGAGAGAAATCAATGAGAATGAGTTTTGATAAATGACCGACGCCGGTGCATATATGCAATTGCCAGGGGTACTTGGAGAGTGAACAGCCTGCAGTGTTACACCTGGCGCGTGGTTTATCACTGCAGGGTATTTATTATGAAGCTCTATACGGGCAATTATAAACTACGGTATATAAGTAAAAGTCATAAACAGGGATTTCTCTCCCTGAGTTCGTTTTGCCGTACTTTGGCGCTGGAATCGTCGTTTTCTTCACATACTTGAACAATTAATGAAAAGCGAATAAAAAATACGAATTTGTAGTGACTGCGATCCTTTAAAGGAGGAGGCTCACGAGATCTAAGTGTACTATTTCTTTCTTCTTATCGATAGATGATGGTATTTGCTTACAAGAAACATGCCTTATGATGCAAAAGCTTTTAATTAGAAGGAATAAATCAATACACTTAGATCTCGTGAGCGAGGCTCACGAGTTTGAAGTGTTCGATTCCTTTCCTTTTTTTGAAAAAACATGGTAAATAATCACGAATAACATTTAAGTGGGATCCCAATTTGTTCTATATAAGTAGAAATCCGAATATTTTATTTCAGGAGGCTACTACGGAGGCTACGGATACGGCGGCTACAGCTACTAAAGCTAATGATTCCAAAACTAATAATAAAGATTTATTCAAACATTTTGTCCTCAAATTTACGGTGATAAAATTTCAACAATCCTATAAATTTTCGCAAACAACTAGCTTTATGTAAAAAAAATAATTTACTACATATGAATATGAGCACACAGCGAACCAAATAAACCTTCATAAACTACAAAGGAGGTACAAAGAAGCGATAGTAAAGCATAGGAATGTTTGAGGCTTTGATCAATTTCATTTGGGGTAGTTTTCTATAATACAATTACGGATGGAATATATTATAGCAGCATATTTGATTGTTTTGACAATGGTGTAGTGTTGGACAGTCTGAGGTCTCCTGGCAAGGGCCTACTGGACGAAGGCCTGAGGCACATGTAGAAAGAAGAATGGAGAGATGAACGGGTAGTGGCTGCAAGTCCAAATAATAATTAAGTGCCTAATAATTACGACTATATATAATAATTAAGACTAATAATTAAGTTTCGATTGCCCGGTTCCGACTTTCTAACTTGGAAGGAACGCCGTAGATCAAGAACTTGTAACGCCTGGAGTTTTCTATTGGAAAAGCTGCACGAAGAACGGACATGGTTGCTTCGTTGCTTGCATACGGATATGTTTCACTAAGCATATATAGACGTTTGCCAAAATTGGAGTAATAACGCTTTTGAAGAAGAGGGAACTTTCACAAATTTATGGAAACGTTTTCCAGGACCAAGAAAGATCTTGAGCTACTTAAAGGGAATATGTAGGCACTCAAAATGAGCAAAACAACTGCGAAACTAGAGTTTCCACACCAGACATGAATTTAAGTAGGCGACTGAATATGTAAATTCGAATATTCTCATTTGCATGCAAATATGTCGCTGTTACATGCTATATGCCTATGTATGCACACATATGCTAAATTTTTTGCTCCATCAGCACTGCCGTGTAAGCCAGGGGGTCAAGCAACGCGTTTACTATGGAAAAGATGAACTTTGAAAATCATTTTCTTTTAAATGGGAAACTTTTAACAATTTTTGTTGTTGTTTCCTTAATGAGGAACACACATTCTATTAATACAGCTTAACTTCAAAAAGGGCATCCATATTCCCTTTAATCCGAATGAACCCGAAATGAATCCAATTTTTTGAGGGATTCGCATAAATATGTGAAATAGTGTATTCTAATATAAAGTAGAAAAATACCGTAGTAGTTGTCGTCGTCTTCTTTCTTTTCTCTTTCTTTTTCACAATTGAGAGAAATTCCTCCATTTCTGGGCCAACTGGGCTCAGTGTTATCTTGGTGCTTACTTGGTCAACCTGAAAAAAACATAGCACTTGAAAATGGGGGGGGGGGGGCTGAGTGAAAATTCTGGAATCTCGGATCACTAGAGATTATGTTGTATGTTGTTTATGCAAATAAGTTCTTCCCTTGCAGAATATTATGAAGAGAACTTGTACTAGAAAGGTTACTATGCGTTTTTACTAAAAACGTAGCTTTTCTGAACAATAGCACTTAAATCCTTAAATGTGTCTCTAATGCCTACTTTCAGATTTACCAGCGCTGTCCTATTATAAGTATATTAAAGCGAAATACCTTCCGGTTTTTGAAACACATCGAGTACACCAGCATTCTTATGCAGCGTATGCAAATGGATATAAATCAGACTAAAAAAATCGGGCTAAATTCGAGCAACTTAGCATAAATACGTAAGAATGCGGTTGTCCACGAAACGTTGCAAAAACCGGCCGGTATTTCGCTTTAAATAATGACAAGGAATATCTTAATATCTACCTTCTTGGTCCTTCGACTCCTCATGGTCGTCGTAGGTAAATGAGTTGAAGTTCCTGTATGAATAAGCCCACTTGTTGAGGCCAACATTTCATCGGATTCACCACTCACTTCATTGAGAATAGAGCCTTCGTTGGCAGTTATCTGAAGATAACTTGCAGTTTGATATGCTTTAATGTTCAACTTTCGTTTACAGCCCGGGTAGATTGTAATATACGCCATCGGTAAAAGCCCTATGGTATAATTATAAATACTCGAATAACGCATAACAATATTTGATAGATTAACCAATTATACACTGATAAGCTCTCGAGTAGGATACGTGAAAGTAAAAGCATAAATAACATTGACGCTTGAAAGTAAAAAGTCTTAACCGCAATATAGAATTGCTTACTTCCCCAACTTCTCCATCGATAACAGTCAACGGTTTATGTGTGCTTTGAAGTGATGAAAAAGGTGTTGTACAACAAGCGCCATTTACACACGAACCACCCAGGGCAATGCATATAGCGTCGTTGTCCAACCTTCAAGAAATATTAAATAAATAAATAAATAAATAAATAAATAACGGTAGCTCGTCGGGGTGAGTCTTTCAGTGCATAGCTCAGTGAGTTTTGAGCCTTATTGGGTGCTGTACATATTCCTGTGGTTTGTCTGTTTCTTCATAAACAGAGTAATTTTTTTTTCGGTATGCCCGAGAACGGTGATATAAAATAAATTATAAATAATGAATACTTTCTATAAATATAAATAAATAATGAACCGTTATTTGTACTGTACCGTCATTTATTTATTTATAAATAAAAATAAATAATAAATAAATCTTTTTTGATGAGTGATCAATCGATACCTGCATTGTCCAATGTGCGCTCCTCCGTTTTCACATTTGATTGCGGAGCCAAATCCCCTTCCGCCACCGGACTAGAGAGCAAATTACGCAAGTGAAAATAATTGCAACTTATTGACCCAATCCTAAGCTTAACATTTTGATTCTAACAAAAATATGTAGTTTTTCTGATACGAATACACGTTTTCTCTTTAATTCATTTTATGTTATTAGACACTTAGAGTAAGCGAACTGCGCTGAGCGAGAGACGATGAACTAATTCAACATGCATGAGTAAATAAAAGACAATTTATCTCCACGAATGAAAAGAAATTCCAGGTAATAGGTAAAACGTGAAGTGATGTTGACAAGTTAGCTATAAGTTAATTACTTTATTACTTACATGAGGCATTCCCCATCCGTCTCCGCCTCCTCCCCAACCTCCATTATTCCCTCTCCCCACGTAGAGTGAATAAGCAGTCGGGTAGCCAATTGCCACGTTGTTGTTGGGGGGTCCTTGCGCTGAATTGTGCTTTATAGTAAGAAGCTGAGAATTCTGAGAATTCTGAGAATTCAAAATGATAGAAACAATGTGTCGATGTGCCAGTACAAGAATATGGGACCCATGCGCTTTTGAAACGTATGCTGGTCAACTTCATTCCTATGTCTTATCTGAAAATTTCTCTACTAACTGTTAGGGAAGAGCACCGAAATTAGCATATAATACATGGGAAGGAAGTTGTCGAGCATACGTTTCACAAACCATGTGCTATACCGCTTTAAGAAAGTTGCCCACTTACGGTATCCTCCACCTCCACCACCTCCACCATAAGGTCCATAGTTGTTCCACATTGAAAATACGGGTTGAAGAATGAAAAGGAGTTGCGTTATAATAAATGTGCTCATTTATTGATTGGCGAAGAAATTAACCTGGAAATGCGATGAATTTATCTATTCTCAAATGTCATTTAATTATTACACATAATACCTATGCCATGCTCTGGTTAGTCTAGTGCCACTCTCAAAAAGGCTCTCGTAGTGTTTATTGATTTTTTGATGAGGAGATTTCCTATGGGGTTTTACGTTTTACGTCTAACAACGATGAGGTACAAAATATGGTGACTAAATTATTTTGAACCAGACGGCTATCGCCGCCTGAGGCGACATCAAATGCTATCTAAACGATACTTGAAGTGCGCATATTTATATGAAATGTCTGAAGCGTATATTCCAACGTCCTATATTGTGCATATTTTGTAAATATGCGAACAGTTGCCTACTTATGCCAAATGCCTGATTCGTTGCGGTCGTAATCACAAATAAATTCACCCGGCCGCCACAAACTCTTCTCCTTCATATAATAAGATAATTGTGGAATACTTAATATATTATTCAGAAAAAAATAACAATCGTCAATCGTCAACATCGTCAACATCGTCAACAATCGTCAAGATCAATGCTGGTCACGGGGAAGTGATTTTTAAAGTCTGAGCCGTCAATTAATTGCTTCGAGAAAAGGGGCAGTTATTGCGTGAAGTGTGGCACTGAAGCGCACTCTCAGCTCTTTATGTTTGTTTAATTCATAAGCGTCTTGATTTGATCTTCTGCTTCTTATTTAAAAGCGGAAGCACGCGGAAAGGGGCACTCAGCACCTAATAAACCATAAGGCAAATATTATTGAAGTCGTATCAAGTGCGCTGGAGCCTCGTAGAGTGTGGTCCTTGGCCCTTGGACTTCAAATAAAAGACCAGGGGCCAAATTAATGTTACGCGCATCATTCTTCTCCGTGCAGTTAGTAGGGTGGTAACTCATTATACTGTAGCCTCAAGATTCTTTTCTACCGTACCTCTTGCAGAGCCATGCTCCTCCTCCAGATCCCTTCCTTTGCAATTTCCAACATTTGTGATCTGACCGGAAAAGGGAAAAATATTATTGTCAATACAGCAAAGTCGAAGTGTAGTCTATGCAGCCATAGGCTGGCCGCTGGCTTTTGGTTGGGCCCCTGTGGGCTTACAATTATGTAGAATGTGAACAGAACAACGATGGAGACGACTATACAAAGCCGATCTCTAGTTACTTTGGCAACCATTACATCATCTATGTTATAGACAGGATTAGGCATACTGTAATCACACAGTTGTACTTGCTAATAATGACTTCAGGTGATTATCAAAATAACGCCGACTAGCGTGATCTAAAAGTGAAGTTTTAAACGAACTGACTTTGTAAATATGTAAAATATTGAAGAAAAATACCGTCACGAATAATACAAGTTCAAGTTTTGAAAAAGTCATTGCAGAGATTACACAGAAGCAAGCTAAAAGTACACTAAGGAAAGAACTCATAAATAAAAACTCTTTTGCTTACGTCTTCAGTTAAGGTCTTGTTATTGAAATATTAAAACGTTTGTAGTACTAGTTCTGTTTTATTCTTATTCTAATCCGCAGATGCTATTCAGGGGGATATTGCTGGATCTTTGCTGCCGCCTGGGGATTAGTATTGTTATTTGTAATGACTACGGTAGGAGACCACGAGCCAATCAGTGATTCGGACGTACTAGCACCATGGTAACTCGTTATTGATTGAGGGAGGCCGCATGAGATGTCGACAAACTTCTGAGGCCATTTTCACCACTCCGATTCCCTCGGGGAAATATTCCCTGGGGACAGAAAATATCATTCTAACGTGAGACACGCAGAGAAAAAGACGGGGAATTCCCCATGGGGAATGAAGCGGTGAATATTGCCTTGGTGAAGCAAGTGGAAACAAGGAGCTGTGGATAAAGGAGTTCAGTAAAATACAGTCACTAAATACACATCATGAATATAATAAGTGACCCATCTAGCCATGATTTACCAATGGACCTGAACTTCAAGGTGTTGAAAGGGTATACGAGCTCTGTGGCTCTTGAGGAGAACGGGAAAGCAACAAATGGATATAAACATGACCAGTCTTTTTATAAACCATTAGAAACAAGAAGCTCAGTACTGTACGAAATTGACGGCCGTGAAGATGTTGAAGTTTATGAGAAAAGTACTCATTCAGTGAATTATAAGGATAGATTCTGATAACACAAAATTTGGTTACATTTCTGCAACCAAACTCCTTGTTCAAAATCATGTAAAAGAATATACAAGCCAACAGCTATAGGAATGAAAGTATCAGACTAATGTAATGTATGTATGTATATATAATATAGAGTAATGCGAAACTTTGACCTCGTTAATATCTATCCCTGATTAATACATTGATTAACCGGTACACTATGACGGACAGGGTGAAAATTTGAAAAGAATATGGCCGAATCATGAATATTGCAAAATCATAAACCATAAATATGAGAACAGCTCAACCCTGTGTCACAGTGAAGCCCCGTGTGACGGCTCCTCTAAAAAGCGTATACATATGTAAACTATAAAAGACTTCATTTCTGCAAATTCAACTCTAGAATAGAGCACAACCCGTGCCATTCATTCCATACTTAAACTTTGCGAACTTAGGCAACGATGATAACTTAACAGTATTCACTCTATCATCGATCTGGCTACGACAAGTTTATGAAACTTTTAATATTTTACTGGCAGCCGTTGAAGAAAACGATCGTTGTGCATATGCTCATTGAAAGGTATTCTTTATATATTTCCATGTTATCTTCTATCCACAATTGACAGCATTTAGCTGGGCTGCCACTACACAGGAAAGTGAAAACGCCGATTTCGCCCCGATTTTTTTTCCCAAAAACCCCGAGTTCGCCCCGATCAAGGCCCGATTTTTGGCGGGACTTGATCGGGGCGAAATCGGGGTTTTTGGTTTCCCATGTATACTAATGGGCAATACCGGGATAATTAATTTCAAACGTCGTGATAATTGTCATCAAATCTGGTGCGTAAAGTACACGTCAATCCTTTTTTTCTTAGATTGCCTTATGAGGTTCAACAGCTTGTGATTTCTATTTGTTCTTTCCTTATGTATTGTATTTGCCTTTCTGATGTCAGTCACTTTTCTTATCAGAAGAATTATACCTCTCTCTCTCTCTCTCTCTCTCTCTCTCTCTCTTCTCTCTCTCTCTCTCTCTCTCTCTCTCTCTCCCTTCCTCTCTCTCTATATCGCAAAAGTGTTTTATCTTAACACCTAGCATTGCCAAAAGTTATTCGATCAATTTCTGATCACTTAATTTCAAAATCGATTAATTTCACTGTTACTGATCGATTTTGTGAGCCGGACCAACGACGTAAAGTAAGGTAAGTTGGCTTCAATGCTAGTTCTATGAGCGAGAACTGCTTATTGTTAATTTGTGTTTTTATTCCTTCAGTTACTTTGCCTGTACACATATTATCAAGAGCGCATCAAAACGAAAAAAAGAAGAATATTGGGCCAGCTCACGGTGAATTTATTTAATATGTTGACAATTACCTCATATACAAAGTTGTTGTCTAATAAATGATAAATAATCTATCAAAATCCCATGTTTATTATTGGTTTCTTCTTTGCTTAATGCATCGAGCGCCTAAAGTGTGCCTAACAGAGTGAAAAATTGTCTGTCTTATTGCGTGCCTGTCAATTTTCGCGCACAGTGCTATAAAATGCGGCGCTAGCTTTTCAACTCCTTAGCTCTTGAATAAATTCAAGAGAAAAGGGGGCGCGCGGCAGAATTTTTAAATTCATCGGTACTGGTTTATCGACTAAGTGACCGAAATAAAAGCCGTTTTAATCCCAGAGGATACCACTGCTATCTTCACTGCCAGTACAGAGTAATACTATGGTACGTTCTTTATTTATCGATCGCCAGTATTTTCTTGGTTTTCTTCTAGAGCATACACGTATTTTTCAGCAAAATCCTCTCTCAAAAGAGTGACAGTACGATTTTCGACAGTGCATTTTTATTGAAAGTAATCATTCCTACACCATCTAGATATTCTAGAGCCTTAGCGTAAATGCTCGCGTTTACGTATATTTATGTCTCTTACTTATGGTTAGCGTTGAAAGCGCCAACAATAAACACGTCAATCAATATATAAAATATTATTTCTTCCTTCGAATCAATTCACTAATCTCCTCTAAATTTTCCTATCTCCTGTAAATAGTACATCCAGTCTGTAGCGTAATGTTTTCCGATAACATCTCGTATCTCGCTCATATCGTAGGAACCCCAGACAATAGGTGTATTGTCTTTAGGTGTATTGTCTTTTAGGGATCAACTTTATTTTCTATTTAGCATTTTCTACGTCCTACTGTAACTTTGCGCCGCCTATTCATCAGAGACATGAGATATAAGGCGGCTTATGATCTGTTATTCATTTGACGCTGGTTGCCAGCCTAACTGCAATTTACTAATTTATCCCGCCTATTTGAGATACAGTAATCTGAGGTGCTTGAGTAAGAATTGCCGCAAGATTTCATCAGTGTATATTAATCAATCAAGCCAGGAGTGTAAGTCTAAGTTACCTCTACATCCGATCATTGCTAAAGTTTATTCAAGAAAGCTGCCGACGCGCCGTTTGTGACAAACAACAAACTACACTGGTAATTCACAAGCAGAGTGACAAGTGGAGTCATTTCTGATTTAAATTCCTCTGTACGGAATTTAAATTCGTCATTATATCGTGATCTGGCAGCTGTTGAAGGAATATTCATTATTCAGAAGTTGCTTGTAATTCTTATTCACACTGTTAATCATAACAGCTGACTTGATATCTAAACCTTGGTGGTCTAGACCAGTTTATTAAAAGGCTTGTTGTATTATATTTCTAGCTTTTAGCAATACGAATCACTTAAATCACTTCATCTACAAATAGCTAATAAAGTATAAAGTCTTACACAACTACTCTTCACAACTTTCATATTCAACGAAATTCAATATCTACTGAGAATTCTTACTGCTAAATTTGAAGTGGGTATTCAAAAATAAGAAACGAAAATTTCTGCACTAAATGCGTCAAACAAGAAGAATGGTGATGCCGCCATACTTTCGACCTTTTGTGAGTTTATTCAACGCTTTAGTGCATTTCTACAACTTAGGGACTTTGATTGGTAATAGGTAGTAAATGAGTCTCGGGAAATTCAACATCAATCATTTTTCGCATGTGTTCCATAGGTGTGTGAAATTTTATTACAGATCGTTTTTTATAGTATTGATCCGCTAGAAATAAGAGTAGTTGAGTAAAAAGTAAATATCCGGATAATGAAGAGTAGTAAAAAATGGAAGATGACGAATGATGTCGGAAGTTAACTTCGACTGTATGTTCTGGTAGTTCCGGTACTGTAGCAGGCTCCGCCCCATAACATGCTTTGGTAGCAATTCCAGGTTGGTAAGAGTTACACGGTAGGATTAGCAGTGAGCCGCTACCATGGGAAGGGTCACGTTAATAAGCTCTTAACTAGTAAGAACGCACTTTGTAAGTTAATCTGGTAGCGACAACTAACTTTGGTTGGCAAACTTTTTTTGTTCGAAGGGGATAGGGATTGATAGAATATAAATGATGACTTTATCTCATAGTTGGAATATTTATCAAATGAGTATTGAATGAGTACGGAGTATAGAAAACAGAAAACCAATTTCCGTCTTGTGGTATTTTTATTTATTTAAAGACGTATTGTACCTAGGTTGGGAAATTTATTTATTTATTAAATATGCATATGAATGCAATTAAATTTGCATATGCAATTAAATTTGCATATGATACTTATATCCTATGTATCCTATGCAAATTTGGTGCCCGCCCGTCAAGCTTCTGTCACCAAATTTACATAGGATGTATAGGATATGCGTATCATATGCAAATTTCCCAAAGTAGGTACAATATGCTTTAAAATTGAATACTGGGTGTGTTTTGGACTGCGGCTCACATTCATGTCCCCTCCATAACTTCCCAAAAGATATCGTTGGACGTCCATTTATGCAAATTCAAAAATATTGCCAAACTTAATATAGGTCTCTAGGTTAGACGACACGACCTTTTTGCATATTAGGGAACTTCTTTTTCTAACGAGGGCCGACAAACGATGCGACCGACACATTGAAGAAAAAGTTGTACTGCAAAGAGGAAAGGAAGTTGCAACAAAATTGCAGTCTCTCTTCACTTTCTTCGTTCCCCTCCTAGCTCTATCTCTCTCTCCTCTCTTTCCACAATTCTCTCTACCTCTTTATTCTATCTCACTCTTCCTCTCACTCTCTCACTCTCCATCATTCCCTCGCCCTCGCTACTTTTCTCTTCTTTATCTCTCATGGTACCTGTCCCCTCCTTGGAATAGTACATACCGCCAGCTTCTTTTGGGATGAGAACATGTCGCGATGAATAGAAGTTCTTCAAGACCTTTATCCCACTTATTACCAACGACAATATTAAGTTTGCAGTGGTATTTAAACGCACCAACAGAGATTTAAACTAGTAGTAAGAACTGGCATAACAGCTAACGGAGCTAGTGAACATGTAATAGTGGCAATCTGACCTGCATGATTAAATAAATGCAACTCCTCTATCTTTTCAAGAAAGCCATAAAGTGCAGGTCGTTGTCTAGAGTTAAAGGATCGCAGTCACTCCAAAATCATCATTTTGCTTCGAGTTTACTTGAATTTAGTAAAGAATAAAGAAAAATACTTTACCAAAACCGAATAATTTGAATTCCAACTCAGGGAGTGAACAAGTAGAAAAGTATGCTACTTAGCTAACCGCGGGATATGAAACGTGTAGTGTATGCTGAAGACCCTTGCAGATATGGTAAGATATAATATGCAGATATTGCCGAAATAATTTGCATACTCCCGATCGGGAAGCAGCTGTATGAACACGTTTCATGATCCTGCGGTAGCTAAGTAGAACTACTTTTCTACTTGTTCACTCCCTGAGTTGGAATTCAAATTATTCGGTTTTGGTAAAGTATTTGTCTCTATTCCTTACTAAATACAAGTAAACTCGAAGAAAAACGACGATTTTGTAGTGACTGCGATCCTTTAATGCTTTGAAGGCGATTCTTATTTAATCAATAAATGCCTGATATAAATCGATACCCGATGCATCTCATGACCTACTTTTCCAATTTTTTTAACGTTTGTTAAATAGTTTTGTATTAAAACGAACCTTACCTAAAAACCTTACACAAAGATCGATATCTGATAAACGTGTACGCACAGTTTGGCCTAGGCTATACCCACCTAGAATGTAACCCTGTCAGTCTTGCAATAGTCCTGCAGTTCTGCATGCCTTCCATGCCTCGGCCGTATTGCTGCCCTTTCTCGCGTGTTGATATTCGAATGTCGGAGCGATGAGTCGACAAGAAACAATTCCGTCCGTCCGTCGTGCGTATTACTGTAGAATTGTGCATTGATTGATTCTTTGCCCGAACACAGTGTTTCTTTGGTTACATGTATAATTGTGAAGATATCGAGAGGTGAAATGAAACCTGAAATGCTGTAATTTAGTGTGGAAATTAGCTGATATAAACAAGAGTCTAACATTAGATTCCTTGTGCGATATGAGTGATATGACAATGATTTCTCCCCGATCATAAGCAAAATTTAATCTACCGTAGTTTCAACTTTTATGCTTACCTTTGGAGCTTAGCCTAACCGCACCAACAGGGAACTAGTTGAGCAAAATTGTATCTACCGTAGTTTTAACTTTTACGCTTACCATTGGAGCGTAGCTTAAGCGCACCGACAGGGAACTATTTGCGTTCGATATTTTTATAACTATCGGAAGAGAGCCGTTACCATTCCGGAATGAGTAGGATGTGCGCACGAATCACAGAGATTAGTATTGTTTGCACAGTGAATAAGAATAGCGGTTCCATATCAACGATACCATCTAGGTACATGTTGGTGGACGGGAGATGCCCCTAGAACGGAAAACCCTAGGACCCTAATATAAACTTTACGGCCTTTGAATTTTGTATGTGGAAAACAAAACTATGAAGGTATTATTATGCTAACATGTGATCTATAACACCGATAACATATATGCATGGTTACATGCAGTTACAGGAAACGGAAGATATCCGAAGGATATTAGCTTGAAGTTTGATTTTAGCTTGAAAGTCTCTTAGAAGTCTTAGGTTAGGCTTGGCGCAAACTAGATTATCAAATGGATAATCAAGTCAAGCTAAATTAATATTTATTTACTAGTTGCGTGGGAAAGCATAATACATAATCACATAAATCTATGTTCATTAAATAATTTATGCAAAAAAGGTCTACAAAATGTTCTTGTTCATGTCAATTAATTAATTATTCCACCAGATGAATAATGCTGGAAAATAGCACATTATAATTAACATTTTAATGGAATGGGGAATGGCGTGATGATAACTGATTACTAAATACGGTCATTTTCTCACGCTTAACAACTTTGCATACAGAAACAGTAGACTATTATACCATCGTATGTTGGTGAATAATCCTATAAAATAAATTAGAAAGTGACTTATTAGCATACATTGCTAGGTTTATGGGAAAAATAAATAATCAAAATAGGAGATCCTCAGATAGTAACTTAAGAGTCTCAAGAGTAAAATTTAACTAGCACTGCGTTATTGGATTTGCGCAATAAAGATTAGCTCATGTAGGTAATATGTAGGACCGTAACTATTTTGTTAACTTATTGCCAGTCAATAGACATATGCAAGAGACCCTTGCATATAGTCCCGTGCATACTTGCAAACCTACACTGACTATTTTTCAATCCCGACCCTCGGAGCGTAAATATTATTAGAAAGACTTTCTAGCAGAAACCCACCCGATGTACCCATTATGAGTGCACAATGTCAGATGATCTTCTTTTACGAGAAAAATAGAAGCTCAAAATAAATTTATGACGGAAAAACAACTGAATACTGTAGCTCCAAACTGTCAGTGGATCTCTTGCACATTGCAAATTATGAAGCAATTTCCTAACAATGCGTAAACAAGTCTCTCAATGTTTGCTTGTACTTGGTTTGTTTGAAGCGAGACTACCAAGTTTTATAGGTAGACATAGAGATACCGGTCTACTTCTGGAAGTAAACCTTGCAATTTCCTTTGGCTACGGAAGATATTTCCTGTTTAAACAGACACCTAGTATGATCTGCAGCCTCTTCAGCTTAATAACCTATTATATCAATCTTTATGAGGATTCATTAGCATTTTGGTCGTTGTGCTAAAGTAAATGTCAAACGATACTAAGCCTAGCAATAGAAGTAGTAGTAGTAGTAGGCAAGCTTTACACAGTGGAAATAAATAAAAGTCGCATAACTGTACGGAAATCAATATGAGAAAAATACATCTCTTATAGACGTGACGATTCCCCGTTATAGTTGCAAAAATGCCGTTTTGCCATATTCTTCGATTCATTTTATTGTGGTCCTGATGATTTGGTCACTTACTAAGATACTGATGCACATATAACACATAGGCGAAGGATGCAGCCCTGCTGAAGAGACATAGAGACGGCATGGAGCTGGTCTGCAACGAGAGATGTGGTTTGCTATAGAGACACCCTGACGACATACAGACCATATAGGGCTGGTCTGCAGCGAGAGATCACGGGGAAGCGAGAGAGTTTGATGTGGATGAGTGGGCGGAGCCAGCGATGGTACGGTATAGGTGTGTCATTGCTGACAGGTCAGCCAATTGACATATCAACGTGCGTTCTCCAAGCATGTACAACGAACATTCCTCATCTACAGGGAATGACCCATTCTTTGAGGGCCAGGCCTCCCAGGCTCCCCAGGCTCATGCGGGAGTCATCGTTAGGTCCAACGACCCTGAGAGGGCTGCTGAGAGAGCGGCCCTTGAGGCCCAGTCTCGGGCACAGGAACAACCTGAAGAGCAGAGCCCTGGTACGGCCTATGGGACCAACTATTACTCAACTGATAACTATCCACTCAGCCTCCCTGCTTATAATGTACCCCTATTCTTCTCGGAGTTTGCGCAGTTCAACAATATGGTGAGTGATGTTTTCGATTTATTGATTCATTGAATTTTTTTGAAGCGACAGTCCTAGCTTTAACCTTTAACCTTTTTTGAATGTATTAAAGCGTAACGGTTCTTCACCCTATGCACATTTGTCTAACTGGGTGTCTGATTCTGAACTCCCTTGAAAAACGGTGGACTTGCAAAGGTAAAACGGCAACCATATCCATATGTAAATTGTAGCTTTACCTTTGCTCTGGTTAGAATAAGCAAGTTCAGCAGCGCTAACAACTGTAGCATGCACTAAAATATCACTAAAAGATTATACTATGACGATGTCGCATGGGATTGACAAGTATTAAAGTCTACTAAAATCCATTGTAAAATGCAGTCAGTTCATTTTATATTGAAATGCGGCAGTGACTATTAGATAATCAAGCTAAGCAGGACTTGGAATTAAAGCTGTCAGGTAACACTAACCTCTGTGACGATTATATGTAGATGTTGAATAGCTCTGCGAATATAGACAAAAATCCGCCGTTGGGTAGTACTGAATCGTGAACGTGACAGCACCTAGCATTGTATTGATAAGTATCATAATATTTATAACATGGATAAAGTAAATCAACCGGGGTAGCCTTGACTGTAGCTGCAGGTGTGGCAGCTTAGAATAAAACGCAGCGCTCGTCCCGTCACATCTGTAGACTGATGGTTCCAGTCGCTCTCTGGCAGCATTTATTCGCCCTTCTGATTCAAAAATCTGAATCACTCCCTTGATTTCTCATTCGTAGTCACACTCTTATACATATTTTTGTGACACATTTCCCGTTAGCGTATGACCATTGACCAGCAAATACATATATGTATAAGCCTTCGTCTTACTCACATATTATTCCACCCTTTTGTATAGGCAACTGCAAATCGATAATGGGAAATGCAGAATAATCGATCAGCCGGGGTGAGAGGTTTTGGAGGGGGGGACGTGTTTTGAAAATATTTTTCGAAGATATTAAAGCGGTATGGCACGTCGTTTGGGGATAACTATGCTGGAGAACTGCATATAGATGTATTATATTCAAATTTCCTGAACGGGAAAGTCTGAACTGGGAAGGCGCTGATTACATACGTAAAAATGGTAATGTAGTTGCCCAGTATACGCTTCCCAAACCATGTACAATACCACTTTATAATTCAGCTTTGTTAGAGAAAAGGGAAATAGATGCCGTATCAAAACCGACCCGGAAAGTTAGCAATGGGTAATTAGCTATGATTCAGAATTTTGACATGTTTGGTGCTTTTGCAACTCTTGTCGACTCGTATGATCTTTCATCGGTAGGTGTTATTATTTATTTCGGAAACCATGTATGCAACTATAAATCTATCAGAAAACATTCTTTATTGATAGCTAGGTTTGTAACACTGATGCAATGTTTTTGTCGCACGTGTCTGCAATGAAAAGCTCCAAAAGCACGTAAACTGCTGAATTTTATACTAAAAATAGCTTCCTTCCGTCAAAACAATTATTGGGCTGTTTTCTAAGCGCTGCGTTATTTTGCTGCTATGTGGGTTCTTTATTTGTTCTCAATCCGATGATATGATATGGCACAGCAGACATAAAATTAAAATAACCTCCATACGATTGACATAAAGATTTGTTTAACATCTGTCCATCTGTCTAACCGGGAGTCGTATAAGCTCGAAGATTCTACCTATTATATCCATACAATAAAATGACTAAATGTAAGCTTAAAAGAAACATTACCGATTGATTGATGTGAAAGATGAAACATATCTAGGAAGAATCTCCTAGTTTATGCGCGAAAAATCAATAGCTGGCGCCATGTTTCTGCTGCGCTCTTCAACACGAAACTTTGACCGATGCGCGGCCTACGAAAAATTGGTGGGTCCATGTGCGGCGGTCCGCCAATTTCGGACCTAGTGAAGGCGGCGCACCAGCGCAAGTTACATACTACCTGTTAGATCAAACTAGTCACTGATTGTACATATTCCGGTGACGAGACATAAAATTCCGCTTTGCTGCCAATAACGTGTACTTTTCACTATCGTTTTCGTACTACATATTAGTCCATCGTTATATTTGGTCTCTATAGTAAGTACTCTCGCGTTGTTTCTTATGGTTTCTTTGCATTGATAGTTTACCGATTAACCATTATTATAAGAGAAAAACTCATGGCTAAAGCTCCTTACTTTTAGTGTGTACTAAATCGTATTCAACAACCTAGCACTTTTGTTGTATCCAGCTCAGTGTAACCTACAGACACGATATACTGTTTTCCTCACAAAACGAGCCGTAATAAGGTGTAGAAGGGTGGTATACTCGTAAAATTCGATCTGATTTGCCACTAATTTAGCGTTTATTGTTTTTATTAATATTTATTCAGCAATCAAGCACTTTTGTGCACCCAGCACTGTGTAACAGATACCAGATACTCTTTCTTTTAGATCCTATGCTTTTGTTTACCTTAGAGATCAGTAGAACCTTTTCTATCACCACAAGGTATGTATACCGACCGATTACCCGAATTAGCCTAGGGATTTTCTCGCCTCGGAAAGGCTTTCATCTAACCGACAATGGGGATATTGCCACACATTTGGCTTAATAAAGCGGTATAACAGCCGGTTTTTGAAGCGTATGCGGGATGTTATATTCCCTTGTAGTTTTTGCAAACCACTACTATGGGATTTTTTTAATGTACTTATATTAATTTGCATTAAACATATGGAAATATTAATTTGCATTAAACATATAGAATGGCAGCCGTGGAGCATACGTTTCAAATCCTGCCGTTATAGCGCTTTAAAATGACAGGATTTGGGGTTCAAATAATAGTAGAGTAGTTCGTTACTAACCGTAAAGTCGGTAATTATCAGTACTACTGACTTACATTTACAGGAAACACCCCATATGTTTTCTTTCAGTCAATCAAACTTTTTTGTACTACTAATAAATGCATAAGGAATTATTATATTTTGGATTTTTCCATATAGCCAATCTGTTTCCATTACTTTTGGTCGGTAACAGTAGCTAGACCAGACTTAGAAGTTATGACTTTGCTAAGTAGTCAACTTGAGGTTTTACCCTGCATTTTAGCAGAGTAAATACATATACATAATACATATAATGTGATATGTCGTGTCTTTCAAATAGAATTGAACAAAGACAACTGGAAATGAACCTCCAAAACCTTCAAAGGGGCAACATTTTCTATTTGATAAATTATTTGACGAATAAAAAAAGTCCAACTTTAAATAGGCACGTAATAATTAAATTCGATGGACTACTTGTTTGTTGATTGTTACACTCTTATTCGCGCAATTTTTGTTTACACTTTTGTACATGCGACCTTTGAGGAATTCTTTACCCGAGCCCAAGAACATTTTTTGTAAATATTCGCTCCCTAACACTAACTGCTTCTATATATTCACGAAATTATATATACGACAAACAATTATGATTTTGGCCTCTAATTTCGCTGCTTTCTAATTCGATTTCGGGTTTCGGGCGCTGATTTCGGATTTCGGGTTTCGGTTTAGGGCTCAAACCAAGTTTTCTGGGAAAAAGAATGATAATTGTTAACAATGCCTTCTCATTCCGCAATTGCCATTGGTCCTTGGTTAGTGGAGTAGTATCTGTCAACTGTGACGTAAATATAATACGTCATGGACCTGTATCACACATTTATTGTCTGTCTAGAGAAGAAAAAGCCAAAAGCGTTTTGTCTAAACACTAGAAATTTTCGTTTAACTAGTGACTAATATACTAGAAGGAACAATGGCAAAGATATACTCTATTTATGTATCAAGAGTAATAGTGAGCTGGGAATAGAGTGCGAGCAACGGAGATCGAGAGAGATAGAGCGATAGAAACGAGAGGAAGAGAGATATAGAGATAAGTGGTACGAGGAAGAGTATTAAATAGGGATAGAGAGATAGGAGATAGATATTGGAGAAGGGGAAATGAAACTGTGAATGATAGAGAAAGGTAAAGAGATGCGCGAAGTTGTATGTAAAACAAGTTAGTGAGTCATCGTGAACGCACGTGTATTTGTACGATGACGGCTTAGCACAAATAGTAAACACAAACAAAAAGTAGTAAATAAGTAAAAGGTAAATAAATAATACACAAATGCAAAGTGATAGGAAACATGAATTGTCAAACCTCTATATCAGTCTCTGAAATTCTTAGCAATACAATATGACTTACTATGTCATATGTGAAAAATATTGACTAAATTAAAGGCACACGAAAGACTATGAAGAAAAATTTACCATAGAGACTAGGTGCCTTGGCCTCTAGGTAATGCTCTTGGCCAAACCTAGGGGTAAAACTTGTCACGGAGCCTGAGCCTTTCACTCTCAGTCAGTCAGACTTACAATTAGAGCAAAGTTCTCAAATCACTTTCTTTGTTTCGCTAGTGTTCTTCGCTAAATTCCTCCTTCTGTTCATATCAATATATCTCCACGTTATCTATAACATTGGTTCCAAATGATGATCTTTTGCATCTTTGTGTTTGTCACTGTGGCTCAGGACATATGACTCACCCTAGACTAGAGAACACTGTAACTTGCCAAACTTCGACATCGAGATAACTTTGGACATGTTAGAAAGCATGGGATTATTGGAGATATTAGACGAACAAATACACGTTTTGCTACGTATTTATCATCAAGTAATAATGTAGGATTGTGGTTCTTCTAAAGGTTACAAGCGGCTATGCAACTATGTAGTCGCATGCATGAGTACAAATTACAAATTACCCAGCAAAAATCACGAAAATGTGGTCAGGGTTGAAGGGAACAGGGTGTATCAAATAAAGACCTTTTCATGAAAATACTGGAAGCTACCTGTACAAACACCTATAGCTACAGTACCCATGTTGTTTGGGTGAGATCCAGTTGGTCTCTCTCTCAATTAGCTGAAGGAAAGCGATAAAAGAAGAGAGAGAGAGGGAAAGAGAGAGAGAGAGAGAGAGAGAGAAAGAGAGAGAGAGAGAAAGAGAGAGAGAGAAAGAGAGAGAGAAAGAGTTGGAAAGTTCTTGGCAAACTACAGTAGACCCCGCCTCTGCGATTGCTTCGCCTAAGTGACATAGAGAGAGCCTGCAGGTTTGCAAGAATAAACCCGAGGCTTGGACATTACTCACCGACAGTGCACCCACACACAACACTTTAACTATCGACCCAATTTCACTTACGCATACATTTTTGAGTCCATTTTACGTGATTTTGACCAGATTCTGCAAAATTGTCGAGCTAATCTACTATTGATATATTTTAAAATTCGCATTTTTACTGCCTAGCTATCGGCTTGATTTTCAGGAAGCAGTACTGATAAACATATTGTATTTGGCGTAAAAGCTTCCGCCAACTGTGACCCTATTATTTAAGACTAGAATTTTTTATTACCATATTACTGTGCTATAAAGTTCCTAGAACAACGATAAGGACCTTTGTTCCTTGTGCTGCAATTATACTCCAGACAAAAACTATACTTTATAAACTACATTAATTGCGGAACAAAATTGTTTGGTCTGCCAGTTCTTCGCCAAATTCCCTCACATTCAACGAGCGACAATTGTATTTTTGTAATATTTTGAACACGGCCGAAAACAGAAATACTTATCATTTCGTCAGTTCGACACTTGATGTTTTTGCCGTGCAACGCTTCTTATTACTGTTATCAGAGCTTAATTCTGGTGCTCTTTATATCAAAATTGCGGAAAAATTAGTCAGATCCGTCTTTACTGAAGGCCACACCTATTTTGCCATTCTATTTAAGGACTTTCGACTACGGTCGCTAAGGCAGGTGTTAGACAGCACCTCGGGCAGACACACTGGCTTCCGGACTCGATATTCTTGCATATGCGGCAATGAGCCATTTTCATGGGAATCACCCGGGTACTTCCCGACAGCAGGGTTCCGAGGGAGGCTACAGTAATTACTCGACTAATTATCAGGCTAATTATCAGGGGCAACCGTATCAAGGAGATATGCCGTCTACGTCGGGACTTCAGGAGCAGAATCCTAGGACTAATCAGTCTGCCTCAAGACAGTACTCTGTGCCTGAAAGCTACGGTGGATATGCAGGACAGCAACGCTACGGTGTGCAACCGACAAGACAGCACCACTACATTGCTCCTGGTAGGCTGGTCGGTAGGCCTCCCTTCACGAGGCCTACCTATAATCCGCGGCAGCAATTTCAAGGGTCACAGCAAAACGATCCAAGGCCGCAACATTCTAACTATCATGCTCGCCAGCAATTTCCAGGGTCGCAGCAAAATAGTCCAGGTCCGCATCAGTCTACATATAATGCTCGGCAGCAAATTCCACCATCGCAACAAAATAATCCTAGCCCGCAGCAGTCAAATCCCTTTTCGCCTCCGATGAATCCAAGGAGCGTTGAGTCTTCACAACCAGCGACTCCCTTGTCCATGGGACAACCATCATCTGTTAATTCTGAATGGAGCGCGCCATCTCCTCTCTTCGAAAGGACGAGGAACTATAGCCAGACAAGTGGTTCTACCCCGATGAGTAAACCAAGCACTTATTCCCGGCAGTCCTCTTTTCGAGGCGGCAGGAGTCGAAATCCGAGCACTGCTAGCTGCTCCAGTCTACCGCCGGATCCTGCACCTTCACAATATCAGAATGTACTTAATCGACCGCAGGGTATTAATGTTCCACCGACCGTGGTAAGTATGCACAGTATACTTTACCGTACCCTATATATCGCTAGGCTGTAAGCTTCACTCTATACTGCTATAGGCCTTATTCTTAGCAACTTCCTTATGTTATGCTGAAGTTCGTTTTCACTTCAAGTTACTTCAAGTAAAGCATATTTTATGAAGAAGCTTATGCACTTTGTCTTGGAAAACGAATCCACGTAAATATTGACAACAAAAAAAATCGAATTCTTTGGAAAGTTTTGGTACATTCTCGAGCTATTAGTCACTAAAAAGCGCGCGAAAAACAATTAATAAAAATGACCCCGGCGGCTCGACTTTGAAGTTGCTGCTTTAGGAAACCCTAGTACAGAACTTTCCTTAATTTTGTAAGGTGAAAACAATAGGAACCATGGGTTTGAGCTTTATAAATATCCCCAAAAATCGTCCCTCTAACATATGAAGCACAAAGCGTGAGACAACGAAACACAAAGAGTCCCCGGTTCAGATTTAACTAATATTAATTATCGATTTATTAAATAATAAATAAATAAAGTAGCGATTTATCGGTTGATACATATTGATTTATTCAGATCACCCCTCAAGGTGAGTGCGGGCCATCCGGAGTCGATCCTCTGCTCAATAGAATCGGAGGACCAATCAATTCACCGGCCTATTTTATACCTGGCCAACCGGATTATTCAGGTAATTATTGTTTTTCGGCATATGATTTTCTAAGCAATAGGGTTTATGTAACTGAGGATCAGTGGTGATTCCCTACTCTTTGGCACGACGCTCTGTTTTCTTTGAAAATCATTGCCCTTGCCTTAGAGTCGAAACGAGGTACCCTAATTAGAGCTTTCAATTTACAATGTATTCTGCCTTCTACTTGTTGACACGTACCTCTCACTGGTCTTACTATTATACTTACTCATTTCATATGGTATATGTATATGTATAGTAAAATATGAAAAGTTAAATTGCAGCGTACGGTGTTATGCCGCCAATGGCACCGAAGAGAGGTGGACGTCCCCCGAAGGAATTTGAAGTGGTCAGTTTATTTATAGGGTGCATTATGAATATTATATAAGACGTGATAGAGCTCACGCTCTTTGTTCGGATGGCTTCGGTATATTCCAGAAGTTAGGAGTTTTCACTCCCAACACTGGCAAAGAGATCCTGTATATGTACGGTAAGTCACTGCTATCTAGTCTAATGACTTTATGAGTTTCTTATGTTTTACACTATGCAAGCTACCTGAAATTTGCATTCTCTCTCTGTAGCCATTCCTTTCCATCTCTCTGATGACTCCCCCTCTCTCTCGCTGCCTCTCTCTCTCTCTCTATGCACTCTCTCTGTGCTCTTTCTCTCTCTGGTCTGTCTCTCCCCCTCTCTATATCTATTCCCAGATAAAATGTGCGATTTCTTGAGTGCGTTCTTTTGTCGAACTGTCCGTGGGCGGTTTACTTGTCGGATTAGTGATTAACGAGAACCTTAGCAGTCCTGAAAGCCCAGTCTTCCAAAAACAAATTCTGAAGAACCTTCTGTGTATGCACAGATCTCGAATTTCACATAATCCTTCACCACGGGTGCCTAACTTGAGTGTAAATTGACGAAACGGTGACAAGTTTTGTTCCTTGAAGTTCTGAGGAGGATACTAACAGGGAAAGATTGATCAGGATCAGGGGTTGATTACTAATTATCGAATGCTAATTGTGGGAGTATTGCTGCACCATCATATAGAGCCGCAAAACTTATTCAGGTTGAGCGATGACACTGTAACTATCTTCAAAATCTATGCACTCAAATTTGAAAGTCTAAAGTTCTATTGCATCCGGTTGTTATCGCTAAATAATTGGTAAATAAATCGCATATGTTTTCCACTTCTTCGCAATAATCAAGCAAGCAAATAAACCCTTGAAGATCAGCAGAAGAAATGACGTGTAGCTAAATTTGGTCATTTACAGATAACGCTTTTTAATAAGCGATATGAGCTGCTGTATTACCAAATGACGTTTGGTCCTTCAAAAGATCATCTATAATTAGAATTAGAAAGGGTTCCACATTAAAGAGTGCCTTCAGTTTGCCGAGTACGGTTGTTTTCCACCAACTATCATACACAACATACAGTACACAGAAGGACGTCAGAGTATTTATCTTTACTGTGCACTTGTCAAGACACGGAAACAAAGTGATAAAATTCATCCTTTTTTATAATTTGTTGACATTTTTTATGTCTGAATTACCAAAAATATTTTGCAAATTAAACTGTCATTGCATTAGCAGTGTTGTCCGTATGGTCTCGACAGACATATGTACAAGACGAGCAATATATGCCTACTTTTTTCATACTTACGGTATACTCAACCCTCATTTTATGTTCAAGATGATATACATAACAGAGGCCGGTTTCACAAAAATTTAACTCCGGTTAGGATAGGTTAACTTTATCCTCAGGGTGGCTGCCCCGTGGGGTGGCTCTGATGCTCTGATACTGATACCGTATTGGCTCTAATGCCCTTCTCAATGTTGTTATTACATTAGCGACTTATAACCTTAACGACGCCCCCCCCCCTTACCTTACATTCCCTAAACTATCAGCGTCACATGTTGAGTACTCGTACATGTTATACAAGTTTTATTCCTCAATGAAACCTCCCCTAACGCGGCGCCTCTATTTGCAGACGCTCTGCATTTATGGTGCATTTTACACCCGGGCAAAAGTTATCGATGGATTTCCCCTATTGATATATTCAATTTCTATTTCTCCCTCTCTCGTGTCCCCTTGCTTTTAAACTAACGAATTCCAACCTTCCCTCACCCCATATCAGTATGTTTGATAGCGGAATTAAAAATATAAACGCCCATTTCTATCCCTATTTTGGTGATCATTTTTTACCCTAACCGGACTGTTTTTCTTCTTTCAGCTTTGCATTTTGAATCAGAATTGTTTGTGTGTTTAGTAGGTGTAATTAGTAGCGCAAAATGTATTTATGTAGATATATTTAGAATGCGAAGCCTTACTTCAAATGTGTGCTGAATTTCTGTTTCTCTGGCAAGGAATTTTTTCCTCTATTTTTGGCAGAACGAGTTGTTTTAAAGCGAAATACCGGCTGGGTTTTGAAACACATCGAGTACACCATCATTCTTATGCACCTTATGTAAATGAACTTAAATTAGAATAAAAAATCGAGCTAAATTCGTGCAAATTAGCATAAATACGTAAGAAGTCAGCTGTCTACGATAACCAGCCGGTATTTCGCTTTAACAAATAGTTGCATATTTTATGTTAATCTATGCCTACATTAGAGCCATTACGCCACCGGTTTTCTTCTAACTCGTAACGTATTTTGTGTGATTTCTTCTTAATGTGAAATTGTGCTTGATTTTTGCTCCAGTGCACCAAAATATACGAGTTCAGTGCACTTTGACAATTTGTTATTGAAATGAAATGGGTACTATGTAATCGTTTTTTAAAATAAGCGTTTTTGTATCTACAATTTTCTACCCCTAGGCCCTAGGGGCTGATTAGTCACGCTAGAATACTTGTATTTTGGATCTCGTGCTGAAAAAATAAGTATTCTAAGAATCTAAAAACACAAGGTGTACCGCTCTCAATAATCATATATTACTACTGACTACAGGTTTTTATTCGATCAGACGTGTGCAGCCCCAGCACTTTTAACTTATAAATGACTTGAACCTTGCTTGATTCCTTATTTATTCTGTAAGGGAATACACATAGTTTATGATATGGAATACACAAAGCTCATTATTTTCTGAAAACGCGTGCTAAGCCTGACCATGAATGTGTGCTACCTTCACCAATGCACCTAAAATCCATAAATCTTTTTTTCAAGGGAATGCACTCCTGTCTTTTTCTAGTGAGGGTTTTCGAATGTAAAGATATCAGCCCTCGGGAAGTACGCCTAAAAACTGCAGGTCCCGCCCATTCCAGTGCTGAGTTCCAGTTTCAACCAGTCATTCTCTCGATTCTGTCCCTCTCTGTTAAGTCTTTCTCTTCTCTCGTTATCTCCCTGTCTCTCTATTATCTCTCCATCTCTCAATTATTTCCCTCTATACCTCTTTTTTTTATCTCTCGTCCTCTTTCTGACACAAACAGTGCTCCGCACAGCTGGTCTATTTCGAAATTTCGGCGTTAACCTGGTACTGCCTCTTCCTTTACATATCTGTATTATTTATAGGAAATGTTACATTTTGTATAAGAAAAAAAACTAGTGCTATGTATGTTGATCCAACTTTGTGCCTTACGCTTTACGCCACTCACAGTCAGATGTCTCGACAATAGCAATGATAGTCTTGAGCAATTATATATATATATAATGATGATCCTTTTCGTGGAGCAACAATATCGAAAAAGTCGAATGAATACTAGTCATCTATCTACCTATATCTCTCAAAGATTTGTTTATTTTAACATTGAGTGGACCTCATATATTCCGGGTTCTTGTTTGTGTGAGTTGTATACCGCTACACTCACTCCAAAACATTGATTTACATCTATTCAACTTCATCTTTTTACCGCTCGTATTCGCTTTTACATGCAACTCTAACTTCTCATATGCTTGCATAAACCGTGTCTTGATTCTCAGGAGAATTGCGCGGGAAATCTAAGAATTTCTCACCAAAAAATCAACATTATTTCTTCAAATTCCCCCTTTGATATGGGATATTACGACGAGGAGCAGGTTCGTTATTTTTTATGTTCAATCAAGCGACATAACGTCCGGTTTTTGAAACGTATCTAACTACTGCATTCCCATATGTTGTATGCAAATGAATACATCTAGACAAAAAAAGCGCGCATTATCAGGCAGTGATTTGCATACTACATGAAATGACAGCGCCAACATACGTTTCATAACCCGTCTATTATTCCGCTTTAAATTTTAAATCACATCTTAGATTTTGGTTGTGCAAAATTATTTATTTAGCATTTGTTGCAAACTATGTAATATGTCGATGTTTGTAAGCAGTCTGTCATTCGTGACTAATCTGTTATTATTGTTATTCCTGACTATATCTGCAAATAATACCTTATTATTTTTATTAAAGCAATACTTGTACGCCAAATCCGCCTATCCGCCGAACATTTAATTACAGTACACTACGTTAATTACAAAATAATCTTCTTTCATTTTTGTTGTTTTTGTTCGAATTCTCGCTTGAAGTCAACAGATTGTTTTTGCGATAAAATAAATGCAAGCAAAAATGCGTATCTTCCTCTATTGTAAGCAGATAAGGCAGTGTCCCGTGGGGAAACGTTAATAAACGCCCTGATAATGCGTTATATATTCTATTATCACCCACTGGTGAATCATGTTTGAAAAATTTCTTATCCTGTTTCTTACTTCAATATTTGCAACTTTTTTTTCTGCAAAAGTTCCTATGTTTATTGTTTATTTACTTCAAAGCGACATGATACGTGGTTCGCAATTTAAACACGACAAGTGCATTTCCATATATTATGTGCAAATTTCTGTGACATCTATGCATTTCCGGCACTGAATCCTTAACTTTTCATTTTATTACCTTCAGTCACGTGTTTTCGATCTAAAATTGTCTTCGCCAGCGTACAAAATTAGCTCTATCCGTTTATGGCAATGCCTGAGCCCTGAGTCGCCTGAGTCACCGTGTTTAGCAGATTTACGCTGAAACACCATTTGGCTTCTAATTCACTTGATTCTATAATTACACGAGATTTTAATTTGATTTTCAGACAATTATCAGCTAATGAATACGATTATGGCTGAGCACAGCTTACAGTGAGATAAGCCCATTTGCATTGTAGCGCAGTCGGTTTTCCTATTAGCATGATCATAAAATATGTGCAAGTATTCCGTCCTCCAATATTAGATAGTTTCTAATTTTAAATAGATGGACGTGTTACTTCGGTCGATCAGTGCGGACTGCAGGGCCGCAGGGCTTCCTTTGGGGGATACGGAAGCACACTCCTAGCTTTAACCTTTAATTGTAGTTTGTGGTTTGTAGTCTTATGTTTTATTTATTTATTTATTTATTAAATAACACCGAGGTGTGCATCAAATAATATGATGAAGAGAAATCAGTGTAGATATAACGAAACCAGTTGTACTGTAGTCGATTAGCAATCGGGTAAAAGAAAAATGTGAAGGTGTATTATCATACTCTTGGTCTGCTTTACATAGTTTTGCAAATATTTCCCCAAATCCTTTGTTATATGATTAAACAAAAAAAAAACCTCAAAAAAAAATGGGCCACGAGATAAGAACTTCACAATTGGGCTTAGGTAAAAGTAACTATTACAACTGAATCTCAAAAACTAGCACAGTGAATACCTCCACCCGCAGGCAAACCTTATGCGCTACAATAAAATGTCGCAGCGCCGCAATGGCTTTTAGTGGATAATCCACTTGATTTTGGGAAAATTTGCAAAACTATGACGAAAAAAGAAAGGCACAAAAACAAAGCACAGTGTTAGAATAAAGACCCGCATCGATATATCCCGCATAATGTTTACAAGAAAAGAAACAATCGAACAATGAAATACATAAAGCGATTAAACAAAGATTTGTATTTAATTCTTCTTCGTAGACAGAATAATAGCTTCTTCTTCTTCGTAGTCGAAATCAAATACCAAGGGTAATATGGGTTCCCTACCAGTTCATTCCATAAACTAAACGAATTATCATTAACGATTCAAAGTAAGGGTATACTCTCGGAAGTTGGATGTAACATCATTTATTTCTAACATCGTAAGTAGATCATTTCTACCATCATTTCTATCCATTGACTTTAAACGCCGACTAAGAGATTTTGAACTTGGTAATTGTAAAAGTTTGTCTGGGAGTTTGTTTAGCCATTTAGCCGTGCGAATAAAGAAACTGTGATAATAAGGATTCAGTTTTGAGAAGGGTACATGCAATTCAAAAGATGAAATACGACCTCTAGTTGGTCTCCAAGCATAGTATTTACTAAACGAGGTGGAGAGTTCTCCCTTGAGTAACTGAATGCAAATACAAGGTCTTGCTTTATACGTCGTTGTTGCAGAGATAAAAGGTTAAACTTACGTAGCCTTTCGCTATAGCAAGGGATCGGAGATTGTCCAAAACGTTTTTGAAAGATAATGCGCGTAATACGGGCTTGAACTTTTTCAACTTTGGTTATGTCTTTCTTTAAGTAAGGGCTCCAAACAACGCTTGCAAATTCAAGGATTGGCCGAACATATGTTTTATATGCTTTCAAGAGTATTAAAGGATTTCTCTGTTTTATGGTTTTGTTAATCGCAAACCAGGCTCACATTCCTTTAATACACATTTTGCTTATATGATCGACGTATTGCCAATTGTTTTGCACTTGTATGCCAAGATCTCTAATTGTACTAACCGAACCCAAGCAAAATTTTTCACTTCGTAAACATATTTATGTTATTTTTTCCAAGATATAATACACTGCATTTTGATTCGGATAATTCGATTTGCCAATCATTGCAAAAATCTGATAGAGCGTTTAAAGAGATTTGGAGTAATTTATGTGCCTCTGATGCATCTTCTCTTTTGTATTGACAAAACACTTTACAATCATCGGCAAAACACCTTATTGAAATGCTCGGCGAAGTTTTTACTGCCTTTGGGAGGTCGGATATATAGAGTAAAAAGAGTAGTGGCGCTAAAATTGAACCCTGTGGGACCCCAGAGGGCGCTGCGAATTCACTTGAAAAGGTGCTATTATTTATTTTAACAGAAAAGGTTCTCTGAGAAAGAAAATCCTTTATCCTTGAACAAGTTGTTTCAGGGAATCCCAATTTCCGTAGTTTGAAAACCAATTTTGAGTGGACTACCTTATCAAAAGCCTTGCTATATCCAAATAGACTACATCAATCAATTCCCTTTTTCGTGAGAAGAAAGCCAGTTTTTCTGGCAATCCAACATCTTAATTCTACAGATTTTCCTCTAATGAACCCATACTGCTCTTCTGGTAACAGTTTAGTTTCAAAACAAAACGATTTATTTGATTGAGGACAATCATTTCCATTGTTTTACATATAGCGCTATTTATGGATATTGGCCGAAAATGAACTGGGAGGGTGGCTTTGAGATCTTTGGCACTGGGGTAACAATAGATTTTCGCCAGTTTGATGGCATTTTACCGGTCTCAAGAGAAAGATTATAAATATAGGAAAGAGGTTCCGCCAGTTCTCTTTTCAAAGATTTTAAGAAATATTGCGGTATTCCATCAGATGTAATAGAAAAGGAATTCTTTAATTTTCCCAAGGCTTTATACACTTCATCCGGATAAATAGTAGGTATTTTATGATTTCTGTACGTAGTAGACTTTGTATGCATATATGGCAACCACCCATTATCATTTGTAAAGACAGATTTAAATTGACTCCCAATAAGCTCAGCTTTTAGCTGATTGTCATAAACAGTATCTTGTGAATTTGGATCAGTGATTA